>CAUYON010148046.1:0-57661 GCA_963573935.1 Arctocebus calabarensis | reverse complement strand
AAGCGAGTCTCTTGCCTCTGCCTCCCAAGTAGCTGGGACTACAGGCACCCGCCACAACGCCCGGCCATTTTTTGGTTGCAGCCGTCATTGTTGTTTGGCGGGTCCTGGGGCTGGATTCGAACCCACCAGCTCAGGTGTACGTGGCTGGCGCCTTAGCCCGTTGAGCCACAGGTGCCGAGCCTTCCTTTCCTACTTTTTGATCGAAAAACTCCTTATCTTGTTTTTTGAGACGGAGTCTCACTTCACTCAGGCTAGAGTCCTGGGGCATCAGCCTGGCTCACAGCAATCTCAAATGATCCTCTCGCCTCAGCCTCCTGAGTAGCTGAGACTACAGGCACCTGCCACAATGCCCAGCTATTTTTTTTTTCTCTTGTTTAGTAGAGACGGGGAGCTGATCAAACACCTTAATCCAAGAGATCCTCTCACCTTAGCCTCCCAAAATGCTAGGATTACAGGTGTGAGCCATGAAGCCTGGCCAAAAAACTCAAGTTTTTTGAACAGAAAATGTATTCAATAAAGTGCATTTCTTCAGAATGCTGTAATTAATGCTCACACCTGTATTGCCTGGTTATAGCTATGAAATGTGGAATGTGTGTTCTTTCCCTCTTTTTCCTGGTTCTTCTTTCTTGCTCCCCTGTTCTTTTAGTATGACTAGAAACCAAAATAATAATTATTTAAATACTTTTAGAACCGTTTAATAATTTCCCATTTCCAAAACTCAAAAAATCAGAGAAACTTCTAGAATTATGGGGAAAGGATAATAAGTGGCAAGTTGCTTAAGAGAGACACCATTCATTTTCTTTCATTTTGTTCCTGTCCCTTTACCTGAAATAGTAGTTTACTCTTGCATGAGACCATTAGAAGAATGTCATCAATTTACTAGATGATGTCAACAGTGATTTGGAGAATTATGCCCGTAGACATGGGCTTGTAACAAACAGTAGGTCTACATTATTCTTCTCCTTTTCAACCAGTGGTATATTTATAACATTTTGTAAATGGCTTCTCTCTTTCTCATTTATGGGGATAACACAAACTGGTATATATTATGGTTCTTTGAGGGCAACACATTGGCAACACATTAGGTGTTTGTCTTACACGGTCCCCTAAGTCTTTGGCAAATACTTAGGAATTTGAGGGCAAGTAGTTCATCTAGTGCAGTGGTTCTCAACCTTCCTAATGCTGTGGCCCTTTAATACAGTTCCTGTGGGTCACGACCCACAGGTTGAGAACCACTGATCTAGTGCATTAAGTATTTTGTTTTGTTTTATTTTTTATTCTCATTTTCTACTAAAGAGCATCAAATTAATAACCAAATTAATGACTATCTCCTCCATGTATAAAACCTTTCTCCTGATATTCAGTTTCAATTCCCTGCCACAAAAAATCTGGATCAATGACCAACAGAACAGACAGCTTTAGAAGCCAATGCTTATAATGATTCCTCACCTCTACTCTTCTTCATTTCCAAAGTATAGAAAACTTAAGAAGTTAGAAGCCCTTGTATTTAAATCATCAAGGAATATCTTCAATGCAAGATATATCTAATACTTTTGAGAAGACAAGGGATCTTTATGCAAAGCCTTAAGATTTCTATTATAGTCAACTAGTGGTAAGAAAAGTCTTCACTTATCTTCTTCGTAATTAAATCTTTCTCACTCTACAATAGTGAGATATTTGTTCTCTGTCAAATATCTCACTACTCAGCTACACAATTAGGAATTCCTGCTCTTGAATGGCCTGATTGTCTACTCTGTCATCAACATGGCATCCACATTTCTTCTTATGCCTTTATCTGTGGAAAATAGTGACCAATCACCCAGCTTTAATTCTTTATCATAACTTAACTAGTTCCATACTTACACTTATTTCTCATCATATTATTATGGAATTTTTAAATGGGCAAGTTTAAAAACAAATCATTTGGTGATATTCTCTACAACTGCAGTCCCCAACCCCTGTGTCATGGGCTGGTACTGGTCCATAGTAACGGGCCTCACAGCAAGAGGAGAACAGTGGGCCAGAGAACAAAGTTTCATCTGTATTTACAGCAATTCCCATTGCAGCATTAGATGCTCATAGGAGCTGGAACTCTGCTGTAAATATCGCATGTGAGGGATCTAGGTTCCATGTTCTAAGAAGCTAATTAGGAGATGATTTAACTTAAATGTAATGTGCTTGAATCATCCTGAAACCATCCCCGTGGCCATCTGTGGAAACATTGTCTTCCATGAATCCAGTCCCTGGTGCCAAAAAGATTGAAGTCTGGTACTCTATGGCACCCAGCTTGATACAGCTAACCAAAAGTAGAAATCCTCTCTTCTCCCCACATATTTTAACTATAAATAAGGTCACCTCAGTTAATACAGAAATGTTGAGATAGAAGTCAGTTAAATGAAAGCAAGTATACCTGGAGAGTATGTGAGCAATTATATTATTCTAGTTAATATACATCTTTTTGTTTACCTGATACTATTTTTCTCTAAATCATTGCATTGCTCACAGCTCATTAATCAGTACTGACATAGTATTATTCAATAATAATAAAATCACATATAACCATCATAATTTCAAGGATCAGACTAACTCAGCATTCACTTCTATAATTGCTATCACTGATACTAAGAAAAGTAGTCTTAGGGGAGGGGAGGGTAGAGGATGGGTGGAGGGAGAGTAATTGGTGGGACCACACCAATGGTGCATCTTACAAGGGTACAGGTGAAATTTACTAGGTGTAGAATATGAATATCTTAACACAATAAAACTAAGAAAATGCCATGAAGGCTATGTTAACCAGTTTGATGAAAATATTTCAAATTGTTTATAAAACCTGCACATTGTACTCCATGATTGCATTAATGTGCACAGCTATGATTTAATTAAAAAAAAAAGGATGACATTGACACTCCCTAGTCTTATAACACACACATGCAACTTTATTCATTTTTGAGTGTGTAATCTCTCTTGTTATTGAGCCTCAGAAAGTAATTATTTTCCTAATTTTAAGCCCCTTCTAGTAAATCTTTTTCCTCTCATCAATAACTTCCAAGTAAATTATTTTTTAAAAACTTGTGTTCATTCCTTTCTCATGTCCCCCAAACTCCATTGCAGGAAATCAGCAAGCTCTCAGCACAAAGCCCACATTCCCCATGTTAGCAATGTGAACCTATGCAACAGTTTTAGTCTTCTTTCATCAAAATTAGAGAACCAGCATGTATTCACTGCACAGCTTAATTTCTTCCAGCAAGCATCTTTATTTGGCAACTTATTGGCCACTGTCATTTTTCAGGACTTAACTAGAAAGCAGTCCTCCACCCTCTGCCTCCTCATGTGGCAGCCATCAGCAATTCTGGCCTGCCCAGTTTACCTGCTGAGTCTTCCTTGCAGTTACTTCCAGCAAACATGGAAAAGAGACATAAATAATATACCTCCACATGCCACAGCTCAGGCTTAATTGGTAGGCAGAATTTCATTTGTTGGCCAAGGGAAGAAAAGACACCTACATAGGGTGGGGCTCAGGAGGAAGATAGAGTAGGGAAAAGGCATTGTGGTGGGTGGGCAACTCAGCAGGAACCAGGCAGTCCTGCTGTTGTCACTGAGCCATTTTTCATTTCTGCTATTAAGAGCTCCTTTGCATATGTTCATGTGTTTTTGTTTATGTTCATTTTTATGGACTCCTGTTTTTCTTTAAGTAGATGGAAATACCTTCTCTTTTCTGGTTGACTAAATTTACTACCACTTCTTGAGTGTTTACCTTTAAATTGGCTCTGTTACTTCTAATTTCCTCTCTCCTGGATGTTTTTTGTGGTTTTTTTTGTTTGTTTGTTTTTTTGTAGAGACAGAGTCTCACTTATCACCCTCGGTAGAGTGCCAGGTGTCACACTGCTCAACTCCTAGGCTTAGGTGATTCTCTTGCCTCCTCCTCCCGAGTAGATGGGACTACAGGCTCCCGCCACAACGCCTGCCTATTTTGTTGTTATTGTTGCTGCAGTTCAGCCGAGGCTGGGTTTGAACCCGCCACCCTCGGTATATAGGGCCAGCACCCTACCCACTGAGCCACAGGCCCTGCCCTTTGCTGGATGTTCTATTGTTGTTGCTTTTGCTTTATATGTTAAAATATCTGAAATATATCTATCTGCTAGGTGTCTGGTGAGCCTGGGCAGTCCTTTCCTATGCAGGGGGGAAACACTGAAAGCCTAGGGAAGCTGAGTGAGTGCGTGCCGGTGGTTGGCAAGTGGGCTGCACAGTAGGGCAATCTGGATACAAAACTTGCATTGGAGGAACCCCAGCAGTCATGGGTCTCCTGTCTTAGACTGGCCAATTTCCCCAGAGAATGATTCTTTAATCTCCTGCAGAGGCAGGAGGGGGCTGAGAGTTTTCTGATCACATAGAGCTCTTTGCACTCAATCCTCTTATCTCTTGTATGTTTGCCACCCCTTCAACTGCAACCTATGTTCTTAAATCCTAGCCTGTCTGTGAGCTTCCCAGGGAGGGCGCATCCAGTATTCTGCTAGGATTGTGGGAGGGCAGCCTTCCTGCTGCGGGGGGCTCGGTGCTTGTTTCTACGTAGGTTTTCAGTCATTTTTCTGTCTTCAACCACATCTGGCCTCCCCCTCCCAAAAGGACCCAGTATCTTTACATCTTGAGCTTTTCTAAGGATCTGTGGTACAAAACAGGAGGTCTGAAGGCTTCCCCTCAATAACAGATTACACTTTTGTTTTTTCTCATCTTCCAAATCCTCTATCAGTTGTCCATTTGCTTTCTGGCTCCCCCAGTCTGGTTTTTGGCACCATTTTGTTTGCTTTATTCCTGTAGATTCAGGCCTTCTTTGAGTCTCCTAATGTCATATAGTAGTGTTTTGAGGGAGCAGGTGTAAACATGAGTTTTTCCTGCCATATTTAACTGGCTTTTTTGTATAACATTTTATAAAGCTACAGCAAAATAAAATGCACTATTTTCATTACATGCATAGGATTTCCAGGAAATAAAGAAGAGCAACCAGTACAGAGAGGGGTGATGAGGAATACTCGGCCTGGGACACAGTCCCCTGCACCAGTCACACCAGCAGTTTTGGTAACGGTGACTTTACCACCCATGCACCGCCCCCTGAATCTGCGGTGTCAGTCAACAAAGGTAACTGGCCAGTCCTGGCTAACACTTGCCCCTTCTGCGTGAGCATCCTGTGTGTCCGAGTCCTCCTTTCCTTAGCCTTGGCCCTAAGGATGAATGAGTCTGTTTATACATGCAAGAAAAATTCAGTTGAGAAATACAGTTGGTCTCCAGTCCGTCTGTTTTCACATCTGACTTTGGTCAAACAAACCTTAACCAGCCTCTGTGCACACCTAGTGTTCAACAATGTCAAATCCTCTGCCCTGGAGGAGTTCAGTCTCCTTTACTTCTCATTTAGTAATCAAGACTGCTCCTGCACAGAGATGATGTCTGAGCAACCACTTGACGTTGAATTTTCATTCACACTCACCCTTGTTTCTTTCTTTTTCTATATAAACATCTAAGCTGAATTATTATTGAAGGTCATTAGAAATTAGCTTGGCTCCCAATGTATGGAAATGTCTGTAAAAGTAAAATATCGACATTCCTCTCTAAGGAAGCAGCAGACGAGCCCTCCAGCCATGGGTGTGCCATCTTGTATGAAGTTCTTGGGCCCGGTCAGCTGATGGGGGCTCCTGTCGTGACTAGTTTGTAGTAGGCTCCTTTCTGGGCCATCAGTTCCTCATGGGTTCCCTTTTCAATCACTGCCCCCTGTGCCATGACAGCGATCACATCCGCATTCTGGATGGTGGACAAGCGATGGGCAATGACAATGCAGGTCCGACCCTGTCTGGCTTTGTCCAGAGCAACCTGCACCGTCTGCAAAGAGGAGACATAAGTTGAGGCAAAGACACATGATGTTCCCCGGCCCACCATCACAAGACTTCGGTTAATACTGCCTGAGTAGCAACCCTATGCTTGGGGATAAACCCCAAGATTTGACATAAGAGAGGATGAAGCAAGCAGGTGTATTCACTGAATGCAGTGCATCAATTATTTCACCAGCAGTGCACGGGCTAAGAAATTTCAGGGAAGCAAGCAAGCAAACGCGGAAATCACTGTGCAATCTTACACTTACTTAGTGATGATCTCGTTTACAAAAAGGAAAGCAAGGAAACAATGGAGGGTAGCAGCCAAGAGGTCATTCCTGACAGCATTCTTTTTTTTTATTTTCTGACACCATTCTTCACTGAGGACCTATTAGCTCTCTCCAAAGTGAAATCCTGATTTATAAGATGTTAATTACAAATTTTATGTTAATTACAAATGTTATAACTGTGTCTTTCTCAACTGCACCTTCTATCATCCAAACCACACATCAGATATCACCTCATTCTTTGTGTTGTATGTGGCCGACCCTCCATTGTTCTAACTTTAGAACTATAAAATATGTAATGCAACAGATGACCTTTTACTTTATTTAAGAAAGGCAATTATTTGCCTTTGAAGAAATGTCACTTGGCCTAAAAAAATCTTAAAAACAATTCTTATTGTAAGGTTAATTTTTTTTTATTTGAAGCAATCTCATGTTAAATCACTTTCCCCAGATTATTTTCTTTTGGTTCCACAAAATATTGCCAATTTCTACTGTTAATGAGTCAGAAAATTGAAAATAGTGCCAGTCTAGAAGGGAAAATTTTAGAACAAAAGACTCATTTACAATGATTTAAAACTTTAGAAAATCAATACATACCTTTTCACTTTCTGTGTCTAAGGCAGAAGTGGCCTCATCCAGCAGCAAGATTTTAGGATCTCTGACAATGGCCCGAGCTATAGCAATGCGTTGTTTCTCCCCTCGAGAAAGCTGAGACCCCTGGGAGCCAACGTTAGTTTCATATTTCTGGAACAAGTATGGTAAGTTTCAGAACTAGAAACAGTTACTACTGTGGGCTATGTGGAGCCCACATCAATGACTCCTATTTGAATTTAAATTATTTGCTGTTTGTTGAATTTGGGAATAGCAAATGAGTCATCCTATAAAGGATATCACATCCACTAAAAACTATTAAAATAAACATGGAAACAAGAGACTTTATTTCCAATTCCTGCATTTCTTTTAGGTTTATATTTCCCGTCTCTTCCTCCCTGTGTTTTGGTAAAATCCCATAATTGATATTTTTGTTGATTTGAGACTTCCTGATTTCCAGACTCTTATCTGAAAAGTCCTTCCAAGGCAGAATAATTCCTGGGATGGAAATGCCTTTTGGGAGCTGTTCTGGTCTATTCCTTTATTGGCATATTTTGAAACATAAGCCATGGTTAGAATCTCTACTCTGCCATTTACTAGCTCTGTGATCATGAAAAAACAATGTACATTTCTTTGAGCTGAAAACTCATCTGAAAAATGCAATGTCAATAATGAGTTCATAGACTTACTGTTTTAGATGAAATTAGGAAAGAACTCAAGGCTACATAAAAATTACTTAACATTCATGAAATATTTACCGTGCATCAGTTACTGTGCTAACTATCCTAACCAAGTTATCATATAATATTCACAAAAGCCATAAATTTGCATTTTTTAGATTTCAGTGGTTAGGCACAAAGAAGTATAAAGACAAACAATTAACAAGCATTGAAAGTGAAATCTCAACCCAGGTGTTTCTAGCCCCTGCCTTTGATCAGCACTTTCCCAAGATCTGTCTCCTTTCCCTCCCTCCCTAGCCTCCTAACAAATGCTTAACTAAGCCAGGTCAGATCAATAACAACCCACTTCATCCCCCTGGAGACAAAGTTCCCAGGGAGTGGCATCCTGGGCAAGTCTATATGAGACAAAGGGCAGTAACAACTCCAATCAATGGCTTGCACAGAAAGAGTAGGTGTTCGATTGAGATTTGTGGAATATATTAATCTTCCAGGGGACACTCTATCTTTACTTTTCAACTCTGGATGCTGCAAATAATAATTTGCACCCACTTAGAGTTTGGACTACCCAAGTAAAAACTGGGTTAAGAGCTTAGAAGACATTGTAAAAAGAGCAAATAAAAAAGTCCTCCACAAACAACACAAAACTTCTAAATATAATCACTTACAAAGAAAAAATAATTTTCCCCAGTGGCACTTAAGATAAAAAGGAAGTGGAGAGGTCAAAGGTAGTAGTTGGCTCCTAAAATTTGTTTCTGTTTTAATTTTCTTTGTAGTCAACCACTAAGAGTTGGATGATACCACGCTTTCCAAAACTAAAGAGTATGTTGGTGAAGAACATACATTTTGCCTAAAGACTAAGACAATCCTGGGGCATTGGGAAATCATTTGTGTTCCCCTTGACTTTCTTGAGCCACCATCATACTACAAGTTGGATATCCATTTTCTGAAATGCTTGGGGCCAGGAGTGTTTGGGATTTCAGATTTTTTTCAGATTTTGGAATATATGCATAATGAGATCCCTCAGGGGTGGGACCGAAGTCTAAACCAGAAATTCATCTATGTTTCCTATGCACCTTATACACATAGCTTGAGGTAATTTTATATAACACTTTATATAATTCAGTGTGTTTATTTATTTATTTTATCCAAAGTAAGTAGAATGATTTTGAAATATTTCTTCTTTTTCTATTGTCTATAAGATTTGGCATAATCTGTTTTTTTAAATTATCTTTTACTTTTATTTATAAGTATCAGTTGTCTGTTTTTTGAGACTTTGGAAAAAAAAAAAAAGAAGTTAACTGATGATTCCATACTGAGCCTCAGATTTAAAGTACTCTATAATAGACATACTCTTATTTGACAATGTGAATGTTACTTTCTTTGCATTATTATTATTAATATTGCTTAATATTTCTTTTCTTTTTTTTTTTTTTTTTGAGACAGAGCCTCAAGCTGTCACCCTGGATAGAGTGCTATGGCATCACAGCTCACAGCAACCTCCAATTCCTGGGCTCAAGCGGGCCTCCTGCCTCTGCCTCCCAAATAGCTGGGACTACAGGCGCCCACCACAACGCCCGGTCATTTTTTGGTTGCAGCCACCATTGTTGTTTGGCGGGTCCGGGCTGGATTCGAATCTGCCAGCTCAGGTGTACGTGGCTGGCACCTTAGCCCATTGAGCCACAGGCGCCGAGCCAATATTACTTAATATTTCAATCCAGTAATCAATCTGATTCCTTTTCTGGATGTATTTAGCTTCGTTCATTCTGTACGAGGTTTTTGTTTCTACTCCTTATCTTAAATATTGTTATTGTTATTAAATTTTAAGCCTTTTTAATTCTGTGAAGGCAAAAAGTGGAAACCTATAAACACATGTATATGTAAAAATAAAAAAATAATAAATTCAGTGTATTAAACAAAGTTTTGGCTATGTTTTGACTGCAACTTGTCACATGAAGTCAGGTGGAGAATTTTCCACTTTGCCATCATGGCAGCACTCCAAAAGTTCTGACTTTCAGAGCATTTTGGATTTCAGGTTTTGGATTAGGGATGCTCACCTCTACTTGTGGGTCACTCTACCTCTCATCCTTGTCGCCCGGAGGGAGAGGCTGTGACTTGGCACTCACCTCTGGCAGGGACATGACAAAGTCATGCAGTTGAGCCTGCTTCGCAGCTGCTATGACTCTTTCCACGGGGATGTCTTTGGTGTTGTCCCCATACTTGATATTGTCCATTATGCTACAGGCAAACAAGACCGGTTCCTGGGAAACAATTCCGATGTTTGAGCGGAGAAACTGGACATTTACTTTTTTGCTGTCATGCCCATCTATCATCTGCCAATAGAGATGACAACAAAGAGCATTAAGTTTTACAATTCTGGCACTGATTTCTACGAAAGATCTTAGAGTTAAGAGTTACGCAGCACATTTGGTTTACTTAACAGACAACAATCCCAGGGCTCAGGGCAATAAATCATGCTGCCTTTGACCTTTAGTGATAGTGTCTGACACAAGTGGTGTCAAAGTTAACCCTGATCAGACTGTGATTTTATTGATTTGTTTTCCATTCTCCAGCTCTATGGGTGTAAAAACGGGAAAGACACTCAAGACAGTATTTGGTCAAGAAAAACCTTCTCCTTATGCTTTCAATGCAGCACACTCTACAAATATGCAGAGTTGCTCAATCTTGAAACTCCATGAATTAGGAAAAGTATTTTTTAATGGATAATATAAGGTTCAAGCTTATTTCTTTAATTTGACTAACACCATTCTCTGAAAAACTGAAATAGTAGAATCGAATAAAAAAGGAATACATGTATTAACTTAGTCAATCGACACACATTTACTGAATTGCCATAAAAGCACCAATGTAAGCAGTCTGTGTGCTCTGGAAAGAAAGCATTCTGTCTGTCTCCTAGAAACTCAATCTACTTAGGCAATTAAGTCCTGGCACTCAAATATCTACCATTGGAGCTGGTTCACTTACAAGTGATAAAATAGTAAAGAGACAGTGGGTCTGACACATCACTCTAAAGTGGTCCTTTGATTTCAGAAAAAGATCGTGTTAAATGATGAGAATAAATTATATTTTAGATAATTTCTCAGCAATGGGAAAAGTGAACACTATTAAAAAATATATAGTGTTCCTCATTAATAGTTAGCCCTCGCTTATCTTGCTCTATTTTTTTCCGTAGTACTTAAGTCTGCAGAGCACAATTTAATAATTAAATACTGGAGCCGTTTTCTGGTCGCTCTGTCTGCGTGGTAAGCCGGCTCATGGAAGACAGAAGACCTGGTTATGCTTCTTAGAGTTTCCCTCGGGGCCTAATGCAGGAACAGGCCTTCAGAGGTGTCCACTTAAATGCGGAAAATATCGAAAGCCTATATGAGGTAACTTCCTTAAAAGCAAAGGGGCACTTTGAAAAATTGATCACAAGTGGCATATTTCCTGCTTAAAAATGTTTGGAGAAATGTTTTATAATGTAACAAAACAGAGCGTGCCTATGAAATGCAAGGAATCCTAATGATTTCTCGTGGGTGTTGCTTTCTGCCTGCGACCAAAACATTCACTGGGCATATTCACAGACATATACTAAAAGAGTGTTAATATTAGAAAGGTCAAACATGATGAATTCAGGTCCCTGAGTCTCACATAGTTTCCATTCTACCTGGGTGACAGACGTGATGGAGATGACATTTTGGAAAAGTGAAGCCTCTCTCCCACAAAGACCAGAAGTCTGGTGCAATGTGCATTCTTGGTCATCAAATCAAATAAATTCACCAGTCACCAAATACACTCAAATGAATTAAAATCTTTACACCTAATGTTAATAACAGAAGTGACTATAAATTACAGGTGATCAGCTCTTACTCTTTATTTTTTATAACCTCCTGTATTCCGCCAGGAAGAATGTTTGTTCCTTGCTTTCCTTAATGAAAGGAAATCTTTTTTTGCCTCTTTCAAGTTTCTCTTAGCATTTCTCTTTATAATGTCATCTATCCTCACTGCACTAAAGATTATACTATTCAGGGAAACTAGAAAGGCCACCTTTGAAATATGGAACAAAATAAAACATTTCCAGGCCCATACCTCTAAACTATTTCTTAGAAAACCACTTGAGGGTGTGCTCCAACAAAAGGAGGGTGAAAACCAAGAAAAAGGAAGATCCGGGAATGAGGAAATAATGGCTCAAACCCAAGAAAATGCTGTAAGGAACTGACAGTGTGGCAACAGGCAAAGGTTGCAGTTAATCCTGGCAGTGACAAAAATGAGGGAGCTGATGGCAGGGTAGAGACACTGGAAGAACGTAAAGATTTTTATAAAGGCCCAGAATGCAAGTAAAAAAACTTTTCAGAAAAACAATTAAGAAAGCAAAAGTAATGTGAATGCATCTTACTATTTGACTGTCAAAATAATATTTGCATAATCGTAACAAAACCTGTTAATCAATTTCCAACTTTTAGAATCAACCTGGAGTAAAAGCAGGACAGAAAAAATCAATGTTATAAACGGAAGGTAAGCATTTTATATTCTCAATAATATAAAAGCATAGTTAGAACTTGAGAGGGAAAAGGAGGGAGGCAGAAGTAAAAAAGAGGTACAATGTGAGCATTCTCATTTTAGAAAGCAAGAACTCAAGACGTATTTTATACAGGTGGTGGGGAAGCCATAGAAGTATAACAGTTAAATTTACAAATGGAGGGGCTAAAAAAATGATACATGTGTATTGGGAGGAGGTGGGTAAAAAGAGGAGGTGATGAGAGTAAGCTGAATTTCTGTCTCTTGCGAATAAGTCAGCAGAAAGTCTAAATTTGTTTAACTGTGCAACAGCAACATGAGCATATTGTTTGGAGATATAAAAGTAATCACTGGAAGATCAAAAAACATCAAGTGGTTAAAAATAGTTGCCTTTGAGCAGAGAAATGTGGGATGGGGATGGCAGGGCAGAGCAAGGAGTTGCATTTTATCACAAACTTTTTTTTTTTTTGCTTCTTGACTTTATAATTCTCTGCATATATTATTTCGACAGAAAGAAGAAAGGGAGAAAAAAGAGGAGAAAGAAATGCCATGAAAAGTAAGCAACAATGTAATTCACCAATTTTTCAAATATCCTTGCCAAAGCTTTAGGATGCATGGCTATCAATTGGCGTTCCTTCGATTGTTTAGACTTCAAGCTTCTTGAACAAGGATAGTCTCAGATTTTTTCATGCTAAGTCCCCATTCTTGCTCATTTATCACTGTATCCCTCATCACCACCCCTCCTTTTCCATTCCTGGTCATTTGTTCCCTGACTAGCCAGCACTTTCTGCTCCATTACATACACTCATCTCTAGCTTTCCATTGTGCCCAGGTTTTTTTTCCCCAACTGGTCAGCAGGCCATCTGGAACTGGTCAAATATGATGTTAGAAATTGTAGGGTAGAGTCAGGTCAACCAGCAAATGACTGGAACTGGAAAATATGCACAGGGATAAAGTGTCCAGGCAGCCACTTCAAAGTGAGTCTGATTTAGTGTGCAATAAAAACAGGGGTTTCTAGTCATGTTTTTATCATACTTTAACATGGATGAAGCAGTATCATGTGAAGGGATCCTAGAATTTATTCATTTATTTTTTTAATTTTGGATTAATATAAGGGCACACATGCTTAGGATACATTGTTTGCATTTGTTAAGAAAAGTCAGAGTTGTATTTGAGTCCTTCATCCAGAAGGTGTGCCAAATGCCATGTACCCCAGGTGCCCATCAGGGGGGAGCTTACTGAGCCCCTTCCTCTATCTTCCCCCTTCCCCATCTTCCCTCTTCCCCTATTCTTGAGTTTAATTGTGTTTTTCCTGTCTTGTGGGCCTGTAGTTGTTTATCTGCTAGATTCAAAACAGTATTGAGTACATGGGATGCTTATTCTTCCATTCTTGAGATTCTTCACTAAGGAGAATATTCTCCAACTCCATCCAGGTAAATACAAAAGATGTAAAGTGTCCAGCACAGAATTAGCACTGGAACTTAGGTAATAACCTTTCTGGGATTCAGTTTCATCAACTGCATAATGGAAATTAATCAAACCATTTTGCAAACATCACACATTTTTAATCCCGTACTGTGTGAGATAATGAATAGGAAATATCTTTGAAATAACAGGAAGCATTATACAAATATAAAAGGTGTTATTATTTTGGGTCTGAATGCAATCAACTCCAAACCGATGGCTACATACTACACTCTTTCATGAGGGCACTGGACAAAAAATAAATAAATAAATGATAAACAAAGTGAATCTGGAGAAGCATAATCTTGAAGATTCTTTGTAGGGGTTGTCGATATTCTGCAGAAAGCAAAATTCTCAAAAGCATCTGCAGCGCTTACCACCTTGCCTTGGTCGGGATCATAGAAACGTTCCAGCAGTTGAACACTGGTGCTTTTGCCACATCCACTGCTTCCGACAAATGCCAGTGTCTGCCCCGGACTAACCGATATGGAGAGGCCGTTCAGAACTTGCACATCAGGGCGAGACGGATATGTAAATTTACAGTCCTCAAAATCGATCTTCCCCTGGAAGTTGTCCTGTGAGTGGGAGCATTGAAATTACACATGTTCTTACGGGGGCCTAGAATATTAAAAACGCACATACATCTGAGTTTAAAATCCCTGCCTGAGACACCTTCAAACTATGCTGCCCAAGTGCAAAGTGTAGAGGCAGCAATTATTGAAAGGACGTTCCATTTTCTCTAGCAGGTGTAGTGTACAGGGAGGCTTGAGCAGTGAAATTAAAAACATTCGACCCTGCTCATTCTCAATGGTATGTAAGGGATTTCCTTGTCATACATTCCTTGGCATTCTGAACAGAAGAGAATAGCTAGAAGATATTATTACCTCACAGAAGCCATTAATTGTCCAAACCCTACAGCTCTGTTTCCCCTAAGACTCAAAATAATAACATTACTCTCAGAATGACCTAGAGCAAAAGTTACTTGCGGTCTGTACTGCAAAGGAGGATACTTTCTTTCTTTTTTTTTTTTTTTTTTTTTTTGCAGTTTTTGGCTGGGGCTGAGTTTGAACCTGCCACCTCCGGCATTTGGGGCCAGTGCCCTATTCCATTGAGCCACAGGTGCCGCCTGAGAATACTTTCTATTGTACTTTACGGCCTAAAGCTATCTAAATTATAAACTCCAGAAATGCCCAGACATTTAATAGACCACACAGAGATTTTACCTTTATTGAGCTGAAGGAGAAATAGGTCATTTGATCAATTTGAAAAGATTTCAGAATTTAATTTGGCGTAACTAGTATTTAGGTTTGTTTTGCTCTCTTGAACATACTGAGGATTTCAAAATTAGGCAGGGAAGATGAAAAAAATACCTCTGGGGACTATCAATTAGAAGAAAAGACATCTTGTGGGGATCAATTAAATTAGGGGGGCATCCATATGAGCTAAAACTTGAAGCCAGATGAACGTGAGTCACATAAGTATCACAGAACAGGAAGAGCTAGTTTTTCTATGTTCCCTACCAGAATAAAAATAGAAAGCAAGGTGATTGGGAGGTCTCAAAATACAACAGGCTTCATTTACTTTGGAATTAAGTGTATTTTCTATTATACAGAATTTAGCATTCATTGGATATCATTGCCTTATTTAAATGCCCACTTTAGGAATAATTTTCAATGCTAATTTACTTCATTCCTTTACATTTATGTCTATCCCTTCTGAGTGCATATGATTACACACATATACTACAGGAATTTAGAAGCTAAGAAGAACTGTATGGCCATCCATGATGGCTGTTCTGCACACACACACATACCAAGCACAACTAATACTTACCCATTTTTCACCCGCACTACTGTAGACACTGATTAGGGGTCGTTGGTCCAGCAGCTGAAAAAAGCGTGCAGCTGCTATTTTAGCTTTGGCATAACTTGGGGTGTAAGAGGAGGCTCTTCCCAGAGCTGTTGCACTAAGCACAACTGCAGAGATCACCCTGCAATCAGACAGACACACAGGTCCAGAGAGGCGTGATGCGGTTGGTGTGACGGCCTAAAAGGAAGGAGTTTGGGGATCTGTCCCTGGTTCTGCCAGGGCGGGACCAAGCAGCCTTGAGCAAGTCCCTTCCCGCTTGTCTGGTGGGAGTGGAGTGATCAGCAGTGTTCAAACTGTGTTTTATCAAAAAGGAGTGAGGGGACAACCAAAGGACACTCAGAACTCCAAACCCTCAATCAACCACCACAGGATCTCTTAAAAAAAACCTGTTTGACCAAAAGAAAGCACTTCTGAAAATTAAAGTAAAGAGGAGAGGGATTGAAAGATTACCAGATTAGGTTGATTTTCTTCTAATTCTAGCATGTTCCGAATCTACAATGGATGTGCAAAGGACAATGGTGGGTGAGGACAAACGTGCGTGTAATTCATGCTTCAGACGACTTAAAGAAGGTGTTGTGGCCGTAACCTTCTACGTCTCAGCCTGTAACTATATTCAACACGCACTTAATGAATGAATGAGTAAACGAATCAGTGGCTCGGCTGCTGTGAGAGTGCGATGTGAGAAGAAGCCCCTGAGCAGGGCACCTGCAGTGGCATGCACAGAGGGTCTCCCTGGAGTGTGTCTTTGGATGTGACACTGCTCAGTTTGTAAGCAGGAGTTGTTTAGGCAAGAGTTCCAAATCCCAACATCTCCAGGAGCCCAGTCCAAAGAGCAAGGGAATTACAAGTACTTTAAATAAAATAGAAATGATAGAAGATGACCTTCCATGATTTTTAAGGTGAACCCAGAAATTGGGAGTTTCTGGTATTCTCCCAATTTTGACATGTTGGCAAATAATTCTTTTAAAATTTTACATAAACTAAACAATAACAAGTCAACAGTTCATGTTTTCTGATTCGGGTTAGTAGCTTTTACACATGCAACGATTCAGAAAAAAGCTTTTCTCGGCTTGGGGTCCGTAGCTTGGTGGTTATGGTGCTGGGCACAGACACCAGGGCTGGCAGGTTCAAACTGTTAAATAACAATGACAACTGCAACAAAAGAATAGCTGGGCATTGGGGCAGGCACCTGTAGTCCCAGCTGCTTGGGAGGCTGAGGCAAGAGAATCACTTAAGCCCAAGAGTTTGAGGTTGCTGTGAGCTGTGACAACACAGCACTCTACTGTGGGTGACATAGTGTGCCCCAGTCGCAAAAAAAAAAAAAAAAAAAAAAAAAAAAAAGAATAAGAACAAGAACAAGAAAAGAAAGAAAAAGGCTTTTTTTGCTGGGGTGACCATAGTGAAGGAGAGAACAGCTAGAGACAGATGTCAAGTGAAAAGGGAGGACTCATGGCTAGAAAAACGGATTCCCATGGCATGGCTTTCCTAACACCCTCCACGCCCTTCTCAGCCCCTCCCCACCTTCACCACTCCCCACCACACAAACACATGCACCCTGCTCCCTGGCACTTGAGGCTCTCACTTCTAGAAATGTGAGAAACCAGACGGAAGATGATCTTACAGAAAAGCAGGCTCTGGGGTTATAAAAAAAAGGAATAGATTTCCCCTGTATGGCCTGGGCTGCCTCTGCCTAGGGAGTTGTCAGCTGGAAACATGTCCTTTTCACAAGAGAGGAGTAGAGTTCAAATAGGAGAGTTCTATGAGCCATCTTATTCAAAGTCTCTTGATTTTCTCAGCATTAACCAATGTGGTTGATTGTGTGTAAAAAATGATCAGATTAATTCACCCTACTATACAGCCCTTTGCCATATGGCTTTTTATACTCCTCTCATCAAAAGGTGGATCCTATTTCTCTATTCTTCAAACCTGCATTGTACAACTTTCTTTAACCAAAGATACATTAGAAAATGTGACGCTTGGGGACACTTGAGAAGGGCTTGCACGCTGGGCCTTGCCCTCTCTTGCTGCACCAGGAACTCTGAGACCACAGTGACAAAAAGCTCACCGGCCAGAGGGGCCACGCGGAGCCAGAAGTACACGCACTCGGAAGCCTGGGGAGTCAGCCTGGGCCAGAAGAGCCACCCGACAACCCACAGAATCTGGAGAAATAATCCATTCCAGCCATTTAAAATGCCAAGCCTGGGGTGGTTTGTGAAGCAGCAGAAAAGGTAACTGATAGAACCGGGCTAACCTTTCCTAGAGTGTTGACCTTTTATGACCTTGGCTGGACCTTCCTCACCTGAACACATAGCTGAAATGCAGCCCCTCATTGAGGATTAAGTAGCCTCCATATCTGTAGGAAGCAGAATTAGCAATATACACTACACTCTGGGAAAAGCCAAAGCAAATTCCATAAACGTTCGCTTTCCGAATGGCCGTCTTGAAAGGCTTCTCCAGCTCAGTCTCGAATGCTTCAATGAACCACTTCTCCTTCCCCATTCCAGCAACTGTGCGGATATTGCCAAGAGCTTCACCTGCAATCTGAAGAATGAAAAAGAGTTTTAAGAATAAAAGAGCAGAAATAACTCCTTTCATGACATTTGAATGGTTGCATGGATTAGATCTGTGCAAAGGGCAGGCTGTGGTGCAAATCAAAGATGGTGACGTCCTCTGGGAATGCAGAGACGATGCTGGAGATCAACCAGCTGGACCATGAGATAATTTTTCAGTTAAATTCAAGTTCTACTTAATTCTGAAACAGCAAGGCTTTGCTGCTTCCACTTGTGGTAAAAGAAAGAAGTGGTGGGCGGGGGTGGGGGTTCACATGGTCATCCTGAAAGCTTTTTAGCTTCCTTCCTAATTCATCTGAACTGTATAATGTGATTTCTTTAGATGTTTTCTGAGACACGAGATTATTTAATAATATAAATTTAAGATATTAAATTCTACTCTCTTAAAATATGAATCATACTGAATGTATGACCTTCTGGGTACAGGACGTAGTTACAAGAGGGAGTCTACCTAACAAATTCCAACATTGTGATTTGGTCATTTGTACCCTCACATTAACCTGAAATAAAAAATCAACCTTCTACCGCTGTTCAAAAATATGAATCTTACCAAATACTACATAATTTAAAATTAAGTATAAATATTTTCTTTTCATCTATACTGTGATTTTGCATTTGTTTCCTTCCCACTCTCGGGTAGATAATCACTGCTTCTGAATTAGAGTCCTAACCCATCAAAGCACAAAGGGAGGTGACTTTCTATCACTGACATCTGAAGGGCTTTCGGCTTTTGGCTTTTGCCTACTTGAGCAGGGTTCACATTCCCTCTCTTAAAAGAGACAAACCTGAGATTATAGTGAATTTGTGGAGAGAGGTTTCTTACACCTCATAAACATCTATACCACTATGTCCTGGTGACCAAACATTAATTAGAACATACTTTTAAAAGATGCATAGCTGAAACTGAAGTATATTCAAAACCTAACCTGTATCTCATGAGTCAAGCCCCAAACCTAGCTGACTCCGAAGTGTGAAAATTTAAAAATGTGTGACATCAAAAGTAATAGCTCCTCTCTGCATAGACAGCATGGGAAACCCTTAGGCTGAAAAAACCTCACAGACAGAAAACTGAACAATCCACCCCAAGAGGTGAGAATATGGCAAATCAGGGAACAAATCACTGCTGGAGAGAAACTGAACACACAGTCATCTGTGTCACCCCTTATTCCTCCAGGCCTGCTCAGACTCGGAGCACTGAAGCTTTGGCCTCATAGGAAAAGGGTGTGCAAGGTTTCTGACTGTGCACGCCTGTGGGCTGGCAGCTTCCTTAAGTCTCTTTATACTACTGATTTTTAACAGTTTAATAACTGCTCAGCCACAAGCAGCCTGAAAATTAGGTCTGGAAGATTACCTGTCCCACTCTCTCCATAGCCTGCTTGTCCTTGGAGGCAAATCCTGTCAACATTCGGGTCTGCAAGGCTCCTGACAAAGCCAGGAAGGGGAAGAAGCACAAGATGACCAGGCTCAGCTTCCAGCTAAAGAGGAAGGCTATGATCATGGCCGCAGTGACATTGGTGAAGGAATTGACCATCATTCCGATTTGAGAGCCTGCAGCCTGAAACCAAAAGAAATCAACCCATCTCAGACAGACAGTCTGTCTTACCAAATGCCCTAATGTGAAAAGGTTATTTTACACCAGAGATTTTTCAAAATTGGGACAAAAGTCATATAACGATCTTGATCCTTTTAGCCATTTCTAAGTATATATTTCAGCGTCATTAAAGACATTCACAATGTTGTGTATCTATCACCACATCTATACCCCAAACATTTTTGTCATCCCTAACAAAAACTCTGTACCCATTAAACAATAACCTCCCCTTCCTCCCTCCCTCAAGCTCTTGGGGACTTCCCTTCTATGAATTTGCCCACTCTGGGCAGCTCATGTACGTAGATCACATAGTATTTGTCCTTCTCTGTCTGCTTATTTTCCTAAGTTCAATGTTTTCAAGGCTCATCCATGTCGTAGCATGTGTCAAAATTACATCATTACTTTTTAAGGCTGAACAATATTCCATTGTATGTATTTGCCACATGTTGTCCATTTATCTGTTGGTGGATACTCGAGGTGTTTCCAGCTTTCAGCTACTATGAACACTGCTGCTGTGAACCCTGGGGTGCAAATATCTGTTCATGTCTCTGCTTAGGATAGAGACCTAGGAGTGGAATTGCTGGGTTATATGGAAGTTCTTTATTCAAAGAGTTAAGTTGTTTTAAATGATGAGCGTGCCTAAAGTATTTGAAGACTGGATTAATAAAAGCCTACTTTATTCACAGCTTCTCAGAGTCATGTATTGACTAATCTCATTTTATGTGTGTCAGAGCTAGAGCAGCCTGTCTGAGATTGACGCCGCCCTAAGCAGCGGCTGCACATGTGGCCAGGTACCTGTGCTTTGGCTTGATTGAAGACACCCAGCGGTTGGGCTTGCATTCTTATTACTCAATGAAGATTAATGATTGCTGCATAATTATATTTTTGAAGTCAGTATAAGACTGTTACAAAATCCCATTGTGATTCTCATTGAAGTTATTCTGTTCATTAACACAGAGTTGTGCACTACCTTAACACACACACAGCTGTCCAGCCAATGCAGAGGGGCAAAATGGATTCAGCTCCAATATACGTAGAGGATGGACCACTGTGGCAATTATTATCTATACTAACCAGAAGTATTCAACGGTTCCAAGTCTTCGTTTCAGCTGTAGCTAGCTAGATATGACCAAAATTTGCTGTACTCTCTGTAGAAGACACTTAGGTGGGGAGAACTACATGGCTTTTTATTAAAATTGTAGAGACCTAGCCAGAAAGAGGAATGTAGCTCTGATACATGTCACAACAGGATGAATCCTAAAATATTATGTAAAGTGAAGAAGCCAGACACAAAAGAACAAATATCATAGATGGCACTTAGAGGAGGTGTACAGAGTAGTCAACTTCATATAGAAAGTAGGATGGTGGTTGTCAGGGACTGAGCGGAGGGGGAGTTGGGTGGGAGCTACTGTTTTCATGGTAGAGAGTAAATAAAATATTTCTGGAGACAAATAGTGGTGATGCTTCCATAATAATATAACATATTTAATGCCACTGAATTGTACACTCACAATAATTAAAACAGTACATTTTATGTTATGGATATTCTTTCATAATTAAAAAACAATTTCTGGTTGGCAAAGATGATCCAGCATTACAAAGTAATTGAAGACAGAAAGAAGGAGGGAGGGATAGGGAAAAGGAAGAGCAGAGAGAGGGAAGGATAGAGCGGGGTGGGTTCTTGGTAGGCAAGACATGATTGTAAGAGGGACTTTACTGAACAAATGCAATCAGTGTAACCTGGTTTCTTGTACACTCAATGAATCCCCAACAATAAAAAAAAAGTCAAAAAACAAACAAACAACAACAAAAAGTAATTGAAAAGCAACTCTGCAGTTTTTCTTTAGGATACCACTATTTTGTTTCCTTTTACACTTTATTCAATTGATATTTTTAAAAAATGTAAAAAATAATGCAGACTAAGATACAAATAAAATATATACACATATAACAATATGCATATATTTTCTGATAGTTTTTTTCACAAAAAGGGATAACATTCCACATATTACTTTGTATTTTGGTTTTATTCACTTATCGATGTAACATAACCATCCTTCCATATCAATATGTATATATATGTATATATACACACATGTGTATCACTTTTGAAAATAGCTGTGTAATATTTCTTAATATGGATGTATCATAATTCATACAATTATTTCCTAATGATGGATATTTAGGTAGAGTCCAGAGGATTTTATCAAGTATTTGGTCAATATAAAAATGATCAATATTCTTGAACACACATCTTTACAAAACAAGAGAGAACTTGGTCATGAGAATTCTGATCAAAGAATTCGTTTTTGCAAAATGAATTTCTGGTGGCAAGGATGGTCAGACATTACAGAGTGCCTGAAAAGCAACTACAAAGATTTCCTTTGTGATATCATTAATTATTATTACTCTCCAAAAATTTATTTACTACTATTCTCCCCCCCAAAAGTTGAAAGAATGCATACATTGTATGAGAGTATCAGTTACTCCTCCCCTCAATATGGGCAGTTGCCATTCTTCATACTTTTAAGAGTACCACACATAATAGGGATATCAATCCTTACATAAAATGTTTTTCTCATTTGCCATTTGTTTATAAAAAGTTTTAAACTTTTACATAATTCCACAAGTCTTTGGAGTTTTGAAGTTTTTGTCTTACTTCAGAGAATCGCCTTCACTCTCACTTATTTTTATTTAATTTTTATTTTTTTGAGACAGTCTCACTCTATCACCTCTGGGTGAAGTACTATGATGTCATACTTCACAGCAACCACAAACTCTTGGGCTGTAGCAATCCTCCTGCCTCAGCCTCCCAAGTAGCTGGGACTACAGGTGCCTGCCATGTTATCTGGCTAATTTTTTTTCTGTTTTTAGTAGAGACAGGGTCTTGCTCTTACTCAGGCTGACTCCCACTCTTCTTACTCAATAGTGTTTGGAAATTCTAGCCAACAAGATGAGAAAAGGAAGTAAAATAACTGGTAAATATTAAATAAGGAAACAAGAGATAAAATGGTCTTTCTTTGCACATGCAGAGCTTCGCTTTGCTGTGCTTTGAAGATACTGTTTATTAACAAATGGAAGGTTAGTGGCAACCCTGAGGAAAACACAAGTCAGTTGGTGCCATTTTTCTAATTGCATGTGTTCATTTCATGTTTCTGTCTTACATTTTGGCTATTCTCCCAATATTTTGAACTTTTTCATTATTATATTGGTTGTGGTCATCTGTAATCAGTGATTTCTTTTTTCTTTACAGACGGAATGTCACTCTGCCACCCCAGCTAGAATGCAGAGGCATCATTATCGCTGCTCCAGTGAACACACAAATGATAAGAAAGTGAAAAAGTCTTATTGCTGACAGAAAAAGTTTCAGTCATCTGGATAGAATAGCAAATCAACCACAACAAAGCCTGATCCAGAGTAATTCCCTGACTCTCTTTAATTCTATGAAGGCTGAGAGAAGTGAGGCAGCTACAGAAGAAAAGTTGGAAGCTAACCAGGGCAGAGGTTGGTTCATGATGTTTAAGGAAAAAAACAGCTAAATAATACAAAAGTGCAAGGTGCAGTGTCAAGTGCTGATATAGAAGCTGTACAAGTCACCTAGAAGATCTAGCTAAGGGAACTGGTAGAAGTGCCTACACCACACAGATTTTCAATGTAGATGAAACAGCCTTGTATTGGAGGATGCTGCAATCTAGGACTTTCATAGCAAGAGAGGAGGAGTCAATGCCTAGCTTTAAAGGACAAGCTGACTCTCTTTTTGTTAGGAACTTATGATGACTTTGACTTGAATCCAGTGCTCACTTACATTCAGAAGATTCTAAGGCTCTTAAGAATTATGAGAAATCTATTCTGCCTGTGCTCTAGAAATAGGAAAACAAAAACTGAATGATAGATAGTATGTCTATTGGCTGCAATGTTTTAAGCCCACTCTTGAGACCTACTGCACACAAAAAAGATCACTTTCAAAATATTACAACTCACGGATGATGCCTTGAGTCACTCAAGAGCTCTGATGGAAATGTACCAGGAGATCACTGTTGTTTTCATGCCTGCTAACACAGCATCCATTCTGCAGACCATGGATCAGGGAGTAATTTCTATTTTCAAGTCTTATTATTTAGGAAATACATTTCATAAGGCTGTAACTCCCACAGATAGTGATTCCTATGATAAATTTGGGAAAAGTAAATTGAAAACTTTCTGGAAACGATTCCCATTCTAGATGTCATTAAAAACATCCATGATTCAGTGGAGAAGGTCAAATTTTTAACATCAACAGGAGTTTGGAAGAAGTTGATTCAAACTCTCATGGATGACTTTAGGGGTGTTCACAAATTCAATGCAGGGAGTAACTATAGATACAGTGGAACTATTAAGAGAACTAGAATTAGAAGTGAAACTTGAAGTCGTGACTGAATTGTCACAATCTCATGATAAAACTTGAATGGATGAGGAATAGCTTCTCGAAGATGAGTATAGAAAGTGGTTTCTTAGGATGTAATCTACCCCTAGAGAAGATGCTGTGAACATTGTTGAAATAACAAAGGGTTTAGAATAGTACACAAACTTAGTTGATGAAGGGTTTAGGAGAACTGATTGCAACTTTGAAAGAAGTTGTACAGTGAGTGAAATGATATTAATTACCTTTATATGCTGAAGAGAAATCTTTTGCATAAAGAAGGCTCAATCAATGAGGCAAACTTCATTGCTGTCTTATTCTCAGAAATTGCCCCATCCACCCCAGACTTTAGCAACCACCACCCTGATTGGTCAGTAGCCACCAATATCAAGGCAAGACCCTCCACCAGCAAAAACATTATGACTTGCTGAAGGCTCAGATGATTGTTAGCATTTTTAAGCAATAAAGTATTTTTTAATTGTAGGTGTATTTTTTAGACATAATGTTATTGCACACTCAGGAGACTACAGTATAGTATAAACTAACTTTTGCACATGTCTGCCCTGGGAACCAAAAAAAAACCGGCAACATGCTTTACTGCTAATACTGCTTTATTGCAGTGGTATGGAACCACACTTTCAGTAAGTCCAAGATATGCCTATAATTTAATTATATACCTAGAAAACTCAAGAGATAATATTAAATTTTAAAAATTATAATAAGAGAATATGGAAATGCATTATGATAAATATACAAAAACTAATAGCTTTCATCTCAATCTACAACATTCATTAAAAATACAATTGAGCAAAATATTTCATGCAAAATAGCAAGAAAAAACATAATAAAAATGAACAAGAGGGCTGGGCACAGTGGATCAGGCCTGTAATCCTAGCCCTCTGGGAGGCTGAGGTGGAAGGATCACCTTACCTCAGGAGTTCGAGACCAGCCTGAGCAAAGCAAGACCTCGTCTCTACTAAAAACAAAAGCTAGCCCCGGGTTATGGTGGGCACCTATAGTCCCAGCTACTCAGGACATTGAGGCAAGAGGGTCCCTTGAGCCCAGGAGTTTCAGGTTGCTGTGCACTGTAACAATGACACTCTACCCAGGGTGACTGAGACTCTGTCTCAAAAAAAAAACAAAAAACAGCAAGATAGAGGGACATATTAATTAGCTATTAATTTTGCTAAATACTAAAGAGTCTTATTTCTGTCTGTCTGGAAGATATAGTATCCCCACAATAGCAATCCTATTTGTATAATATATGTTTGTGTGAATTCCATCAGAATCAAAATAGAATTTTGAAGAATTAAAAATAAATTTAAAGTACATTAAAATAATTAATGTCCAGGAACGGACAAGAGAATTTTAAAGGGGAAAAATTACGGTGCTAATATCTGCCTTACTAAAAACTTAGCAAATTACAATAATTAAAATAGTAAGGTTTTGCCATAGAGTAAGTCAGATTGATCAATAAAAAAGAATAGCAAATCCTCAAATAGTTCCAAGTAAATAGAGGATGTTAATATTCAGAGTGGAAGGAAAGATTTCAAGTTGGTAGAAAATGGAATTTATGTGTACCAAATATTTTTGGAATATTTTCTCTCCAAGAAGTTATTTACTTTGAATTAAACAAGAAAGGTATTAGAAAAACACATAGAAAGTCCTCTCCTTTAAACATAAGTGAAATTTTTGTGAAATAATGAGATGCTGCTCTCTGAATTCTCTACAAATTATATATGCAATGATGTCAAAAAGGCTTTTCAAAACTTCTCACTTCTAAAAGCTCCTTGAATATTGAAAGACACAAAAATAGAAGAGATAAGATTACGGCCTCTTTATTTAGCCTAAATTAAAGAGTAAGGGAAATAGATACTGTAATGCTCAGATGATGAAAGTGAAATTGTATCACACTTTCTTTATGCGGTAATAGAAAACATATCAAATTCTTTCAAAAAGATTAAACACTTTGATCCAGTATTTCCATTATGAGAACTAAGAAAAACATCAAGGATGTTACAAGTTTGATGTAAAAAATTATAAATTGCTTATAAGGAAGGGGAAAAATGTGAAAAAACCTAATGGGGAATTCTTTAAGAAATGATAATCCTTTAAAATGACGTACTATGCAGTCATTAAAAATCTACTGTAAAAGAATATATTATGTTGAAAATATGCTCACGTTAGACTTTTAGGAGGAAAAGAAAGACTGCAACGCAATACGAAGAGGTGACCCTAAGTCTATGGGAAACATGTACCTGCAGAAAAGGCCTGGCTGGATTGAAAGCAAAAGATTTACAGGGATATTTTCCTCCAAAAGAGAAGCTGCTACATTCCATTGAAATTTTGCCATATCATTTTTCATAATTTTTGGTTGAACTAGCTAGGAGTTGAGACACTTTACACTAAGGCCCTACTGATCCAGTGAAATTTTTTTCTTCCAATGGTCTCAACAAGTCACGATTGTGTTGAAAAACCACACTTTGTTTTCTTTGCTTTCTTTTTTTTTCATTCTCATGAGAAGTGGGTAGAGATGCTGGGAGGCAAATTTGGCTTTCTTCACGTTAATCCAATGCCTGGTTTTCTTTTTTTTTTTTTGAGACAGAGCCTCAAGCTGTCGCCTTGGGTAGAGTGTCGTGGCATCACAGCTCACAGCAACCTCCAATTCCTGGGCTCAAGCGAGTCTCCTGCCTCCGCCTCCCAAGTAGCTGGGACTACAGGTGCCCGCCACAACACCCGGCCATTTTTGGTTTTGGTTGCAGCCATCATTGTTGTTTGGCGGGCCCAGGCTGGATTTGAACCTGCCAGCTTAGGTGTACGTGGCTGGCGCCTTAGCCCGCTGAGCCACAGGTGCCGAGCCCAATGCCTGGTTTTCTAAAGGTTTTCAAGTGTCTAGTCCCTGAACACAGCTGACGGTTCTGGGGCTAACAGAGAATAGCCTCCTTTGTTTCCACCCTCTGGGGGCTTTATTGAGTCTCCTGGAATGTGAGACTCTGGGCCTCAAAATACTCAGAGGTAGGAAGTTCAGGAAAAATTTCTTCTCAGTTCCCAAACCTGGAGGAAATCCAAAACCCAGACAGATGCAGGTCAAAACGCTGATTCTGGCCACTGCCCAGGAAAACTCTGCGTTTACGCTGCTATTCGCTGCATTAAACATGGTAGAAAATGTGGTTTTGGGGTAACTTAATTCCACTGATTCCTTTTGCACTGGAAATTCATAGGAAGTTATCAAAATAATTCCCTGAAAGAATGTCAGTGCTAGTTAATATATCCCTGTTTCTCCCCATAGCTTACCCCTTGAACTTGGGAAGCATCTGTAGCAAGCCTTGTTGTCAATGCGCCAGGGCTATTTCTGAGGTCATCAAACCAGCCAATGTCTTGTCCCAACATTGCCCTGAAACCCAATTTACGTAGCCTTTTTGTGAGGAGCTCCCCAGACTTAGCAAAAGCATATCCCTAAAACATAAAGAAGGAGTTTTTAAGTCACATTTTAACATGAGAAAACAAGAAAATAGCTAAATGACTTACTGAAAAATAAATTTTCCTTACCTGCAGAAATTGGGTGATAAGGGATACACAGCCTATTGCTACAAAAAGTAGGCACACACCATTGATCTGTGACCTTTGTTCCTCTTTATCAGGGAGCGAAAAAGTCTTAGAAAGATAGTAAACAAGAAACTTTATCATTAAAAACAGTACAAAATAAATATATTCAAATATGCTCAAAAGAAATTTCTTTTAGCATGTCCTTATACACTTGTTCAAATCCATAGAATATATAACACCAAGAGTGTACCCTAATGTAACTATATGGACTTGGGGTAATGGTGCTGTGTCAACGTAAGCTCATTAATTGTAACAAATGCACCACTCTGAAGGGGAATGTTGATAACGGAGGAGGCTATGCTTTGGTGGAGGCTGGAGATATACAGGGAATATCTGTACCTTCCTCTGAGTTTTTGTGCAAACCTAAAACTGCTCTAAAAAAAATAGGAAATACTTCAGTCCTCCGTGGGGGAAGAAACATGGTGAATGGAAACCAATGGTGATGATTTATAGAATTTTTGTCTTATTTCTTTGCTTGATTTAAAGCAATTGTGTTGGCTTATCTTTGACACAGATGAAAAAATGATAAATGACACAGAGACAGAAGAAGTAGAGAAAGGAAGGGAAGGAAGGAGAAAAGAAGGGAGGAAGGAAGAGGAGAGAGAAAGAAGGAAGAAAGGAGCAAGGGGGAGGGGCAAGGAAGGAAGATACTTGCGAATTTGAGAATGTTCAAGTGTTATTTTGACTTGTCTTTCTCAAATAATAGATGCAAGAAAGATAATTTTCAGACTCAGGTAATTTTCCTATTATTAGTTTTATAGAATATACATCATTTGAAAAGAAACTAAGATGACATTGATTGGAATTATTGTAAGAGAGAAAAAAATTCCCATTCATCTGAGACTGGGGTTGTTATCTCTAAATTACCAGAAACTGAAAACTTTTCTTCCCCAAACCATGACAACTGCGAGTGGTTTCAGTCTATAGTGAATAGTAAATTGTACTCATAAATGTATCTGAACTTAAAAATGTTTGCCCAAGTAACTGATTGAGGATTAAGTTGTTAAAATATGAAACATATTCCAGTGGCGTTGCCTTTGCAGAGAAATGGATTCTGGGTAATCCAAACCTTCCTAATTCAGACTATGTAAAGGGCCTGGGAGAGTTCAGAAATCATGTGCATGGGAGAGTTGTCAATAAACCCTTAACTATCATCCTGAGTTAATTCGAATAATTAGAAACAATGCCAATAGCTGCTCAAAGGAAACAATTTCTTCAATAAGTATTTACTGAACGCCTACTATAGGCCAAATAAATTTCCTTGAAAACAATGTGTACTGCTCCATTTTTTGTAAAGCAAAGGTACCTGTTCAAATTTTCATAAATTCCAAAGTGAGGAGCATTTTAGATAGATCTCTCTGTTTCTAGGGACTTCATAGCTTTCAAAACAGGCGAAAGTGGGTTCACAAGACACCACTGTAATTCTTCCCAACATAGCAGAACTCACATGTTTTACAGAATTTACACATCCAGTCATTTTAAACTATATTTCAGTTTGGTTTTTAAAATCACTATACAAATACTCTGAAGTCCCAAACTGTGATGCCACAATTCTCATTCCTTGCTAAGGCTGCCACCTACTATAACCATGGACTACAGGACTGCAGAGTTGCCCATTTAACTCTCAGAGGCAGTAGATGGAAAATAAAACCCAAAACATCAAGTCATTGACTTACGTTCATTTAGCTAGTGGTTATTATTGGATAAGGAAATGCCTATTTTTCAGCTTCCGGGAAAGCTCTTCAGAAGCTGAAAAATATTGTGTAATATTTCCCACCTTCTCAGGGTTACAAGGAGTATTTGGCTAGCATTAACATCCACACAGCTGACCAATTAGAGGCTAGCATCTATTTATCCATAATCTTTTTTCACAAAATTCGGCTCCATGAGTTCTTTGTACATCTTAGTGTTGAAACACATTCCAAAAGGGCTGACTCTCTGCAGATTCCTCTGTTCTTTGGTTGTTGTCTAAGCAAAAATATTTGCCATTTTTCTGTCATCGTGCCCAGCAAAGTATTTTCTTTTTCTGTAGAAGCGTCTTGCTTTGTTCCCTAGGCTGGTCATTTTCGTAATTGTAAATTCATTTAAGGGGAAAACTAATATTCATTAAACTTTTGCTATGTACCAGATGTCAAATGCGTGGATTAACCTGCTCTAACTTAATTTAGGATTTTCCTGAATTAGCATCCTCAAAACAACCCAGCAAGGCAGGTTTTCTTGCTCTATATACAGACAACAAAATGAAGTCTCATCAAGGATGAGTCACTTGCCCAAAAGCACACAGGTAGAAAAGAGCAAAGATCTACTGCAAATTCAAGGCTGGTTCACTCTCAAGTCTGTGCTTTTCCTCCGGATACTATATCCAAATTGCTGGGCTTAGAATACTTGGCACATTTTCCAAGTCAAGTAAACCCAGGGAAAGTGAAGCAGAAAATTACGTCTTACAAGTATAATGAGGCTTAGCTAGTTTAGCAACCTGCCTCCTAAAGGTGCCCAATCATTTGCTGAGTCCATTCCAATAAAGTAAAAGTGAATATTGTGCCTTTTAGGTATGTCAAAATGAAAATAGAGCAATTAAAAGCAGACTCCTAATGATAACCTGCAAGATGAGTTTACTGATGAATCTGTGATAATTATGCTAAGAGACAAATAGAAACACTCCTCTTTATCAGAAAGAAAAAAACAGTGGTTTGTTTAGAATCATTCTCTTAGCAAATATAACCCTGTGAGAGCATGAATATGAGACAGTTTTGGGTTTCACCAACTAGATGCCACTACGCTGGTCCTGTGAAAAGTGAAAAGCTCAATCACTTGGTTTTAAATCCATCCTACAATTCCTGATTGTGGCTGGAAGAATCACAGAGAACGTTCTCACTGTCTGAGTGAGTGCTCAGAAGGGGCAGGTGTTACAGCTGAAGCACAGGGAATGTTCACACCATCTGAATGAGCGCTCAGAAGGGGCAGGTGTTACAGCTGAAGCACAGAGATTGTTCACACCATCTGAATGAGCGCTCAGAAGGGGCAGGTGTTACAGCTGAAGCACAGGGATTGTTCACACCATCTGAATGAGCGCTCAGAAGGGGCAGGTGTTACAGCTGACTCACAGTTTTGTTTTTCTCACTTGCCCAATTCACAGACTGCTAGAGCTGGAAGGCATTTTAAAGACTGTCTTTGTCAATCATTATTTTATAATTGAGGACACTAAGGCCCAGAGAAGTGACATGGTGTGCCCTCAGGGCTCACAGGGTGTGATAACTACCTAGGAGAATCAGTTTCAGGAAAAACAGTGTCCTGACAGGAAAGTCAGGACTCTCTCTGCAGCAGCTCGTGTACCTGGTTGGCGTGGAGTTGGGAAAGCACGGGCAGTCTCGTGTTACAAACATCTAACTTATATACAACTCACACTTATAAATGGAGGCTATTACAGTAAGTCCTCTAGTTTACAAACATCTGACTGATGGATGACTCACACTTACAAACAAGGGCTATTACAGGTGATAGGTAAATGTATTTGTCCCAACTTACATACAAATTCAACTTAAGAACAAACCTACACAATCTATTTCATTTGTAAGCCAGAGACTGCCTGTATATTCTTTACTCTGCTTTTATAAAAGAAACTGACATTCTGGATTTGCTTCTTACAAAGCAAACATCCAAGAAGTAGGCTTGGATTCTTTCAGATTCAACCCTGTTCCACTTCCTTTATGTCTTATCCAGTCCCAGGCTTTTCTTTTTAGGGAGATTTTGTATAGTTGATTCTATTTCAGAGCTTGATATAGGCCTGTTCAACATTTCCACTTTGTTCTGGCTAAGTCTTGGTAGGTGGCATGCTTCCAAGTATTGATCAATTTCCTTCAGATTTTCGTATTTCTGAGAGTCAAGTTTCTTGTAGTATTCATTAAGGATTTTTGGAATTTCTGAGGGGTCTGTTGTTATTTCATCTTTACTATTTCTGATTGATGAAATTAGACATTTTACTCAGTTTAATTTTACTCAGTAATTCATATTACTTGGTTAGGTTAGCCAAAAGTTTATTTTATTGACCTTTTCAAAAGACCAACTTTTTGATTTAGTGATCTGTTCTACAATTCTTCTGTTTTTAATTTCATTTACTTCTGCTCTAATTTTGGTTATTTCTTTTCTTCTGCTCGGTTTGGGGTTAGAATGTTCTTCCTTCTCCAGTTGCTTAAGGTGTCCCATTAAGTTGTTAACTTCCTCTCTTTCTGTTTTCTTGAGGAAGGCTTACAGTACTATAAATTTCCCTCTTAGGACTGCCTTTGCAATATCCCAGAGGTTCTGATAATTTGTGTCTTAATTGTCATTTTATTCCAAAAATTTGGTAATTTCCTTCTTAATCTCATCAATGACCCATCTATCCTTCAGTATAATGTTATTTAGCTTCCATGTTTTTGTATGAGTATGCATATTCCTGTTGTTATTGAGTTCAACTTTTATTCCATGGTGGTCTGAGAAGATGCAAGGAATAATTTCTATACTTTTAAATTTGCTGAGATTGGACTTGTGACCTAGGATGTGATCAATTTTGGAGTATGTTCCCTGGGCTGATGAGAAGAATGTGTATTCAGTATTGTTCTGATGAAATGTTCTGTAGATGTCTGTTAAATCCAAATGTTGGATGGTTAAGTTTAAATCTAAAATTTCTTTGCTTAGCTTCTTTTTGGAGGATCTATCCAGCACTGCTAGAGGGATGTTAAAATCTCCGACTACTAGGGAGCTGAAGGTAATCAAGTTGCTCATGTCTGTTAGTGTTTCTCTTATAAATTAAAGCACATTCTGGTTGGGTGCATAAATATTAATAATTGACATCTCATCATATTGAGTAGTACCTTTAACAAATATGAAGTTTCCATCCTTATCCTTCCTTATTTTGGTTGGTTTAAGGCCTATTGTATCTTTGAATAGGATGGCTACACCTGCTTTTTTCTGCTTTCCATTTGCCTGGAATATAGATGACCATCCCTTCACCTTGAGTCTATATTTATCTTTTAAGGTAAGATGAGTTTCTTGTATGCAGCAGATATCTGGCCTGAGTTTTTGTATCCAGTCAGCCAACCTATGGTCAGCCAACTTATGCCTCTTTAGAGGATAATTTAAACTATTCACATTTATAGAAAATAATGATAAATCTTTAGAAAGTCCAGTGGACATTTTTAATCCTTTCATCACTATAGAAGTTGGAATTTGATAAAAAGTTTCTGGGTGAGTTTACTTTTGAGAAGGATTACACTGGTCATTATGGAGAATAGATTCTGAGAATATCTTGAAGATCTGGTTTAGTTACAGCAAATTTCTTCAACATGTGGATGTCATTAAAGTATTTAATTTCTCCATCATAAATGAAACTCAGTTTAGCTGAGTATAGGATCCTAGGTTGAAAGTTATTTTGTTTTAGGAGATTGAAAGTCGATGACCATTCTCTTCTAGCTTGAAAGGTTTGATCAGAGAGCTCTGCAGTTATTCTAATATTCTTCCCCTTGTAGGTGATGGATTTCTTACGTCTGGCTGCTTTCAGAATTTTTTCCTTCATATTAACTTTAGTGAACTTAATTATGAAGTGCCTGGGGGATGACTTATTCAAGTTGAGTCATGCTGGGGTTCTGAAACTGTCTGTTATCTGAATTTCAGAATCCCTTGGAATGTCTGGAAAGTTCTCTTTCATAATCTCATAAAGAAGAGATTCTGTGCCTTGTGATGCCACTTTGTCATTTTTAGGTATCCCTATAAGGCGAATATTGGTTTTCTTCACATTTTCCCAGAGTTGTCTGAGGGAATGATCCATTTTTGCCTTCTATTTCTTTTCCTCTTTGTAGGTTTGGGGGTGTTTGAAAGCTTTGGGTTCAATGTCAGAAATCCTTTCTTCTGTTGCTCTATTCTGTTGCTGAGGGATTCTACTGTGTTTCTCAGATCTTTGAGGGCTGCAACTTCTTGTCTCAATGTGTCAAAATCTTTGGTCATTTTGTCCTTGAATTCGTTGAATTCTTGAGACATCTTTTGGGTCATCTTTGGATTACTGCCTGAAATTCTAATTCCATCTTTTCCTCCATTCCACTGATCTTATTTGCTATCCAGACTCTGAATTCGATTTCTGACATCTCAGCCAGTTGCTTATGCAAGGGATCTTGTGCTGTATCTACCTTGTCATTCCTTGGGGGAGTTGATCTACTCTAATTATTCATATTGCCAGAGTTTTTCTGTTGATTCCACCTCATGCTTATTTTTCACTATGCCTATGACCATCCTCAGGGTTGAGGAGGTTTTTCTCCCAGATCAGACCCTGGCAGGATCTGTCTGTTGTTGCTGGATCTTTGTAGGGAGTGACCCTTTGTAGCTCCTCTGGGACTGCCCCATCCAGGGAGTTCTGGCTGGGGGAGCAGCTCCGGAGTGTGGCAGGCCCAGATCAAGCAGCAGGGCATGGAATGTGGCACCCGGTGGCCTTTGCACAGGGAGCCCATGCTTCTAGCAGTCTCTGGCTGGGAGGAGAGCTCCAGAGGGAGGGCAGTGGGCCTGGGGCACTGATCAGAGCCAGGTGAGGTCCTGGCAGGCAGCAGGCTGATGCCTGGATGTGGCACAGATCAGCACCGTGGGATTCTCAGTGGACTTCCAGTCCATTGCTGGTGGTGGCCAAGGCCCAGTGTGGTGCCAATCAGGGCAGCGTGGGATTCCTGGTGGAGTGAAGTTCCTGGCCGCTGTGGACAGCAGGCCTGGGGCACAGGTCAGAGCCAGGTGGGCCAAGGCAGGGTGGACACAGATCTGTGCTGGGAGGAAGTGGAGGACTTACTGGCCGCTGCTGACCGCAGGTCACCAATCGGGCCTCATGGGAGCCCCAACAGAGTTCCTGGCCACTGCTGGTGGTGGGCCAACAGGGTACCAATCAGGGCCATGGATCAGAGCCGAGTGGGGGTCGGGCATAGATCGGCGCTGGGAGGGAGTCCCACAGACTTCCTGGCCGCTGCTGCTGGTGGGTCAAGGCCCAGTGGGGTGCCAATTGGGGCCACAGGGGGGTCCCGCCTGAGTGAAGTTCCTGGCCATTGAAGGTGGTGGGCCTGGGGCACTGATCTGAGCCAGCAGGGGTCTCAACAGGTGGCGGACCAAGGCCGAGGTTGGGGGCACAGATTGGTACTATGCAGGACTCCCAGTGGACTTCATGGATGCTGCTTGTGGCTGGCTAAGGCCCGGCGGGGTGCAAATTGGGCCACACAGGATTCCTGGTGGAGTTCTTGGCCACTCCTGGCACAGGCCAAGGCCAGGCAGGGATCCCAGCAGAGTTCCTGGCTGCTGCAGGCAGTGGGCCGAGGCCCAGTGGGGCATGGTTCGGAGCCACGCAGGGGTCCCGGTGGAGTTCCTGGCCTGGGGGCTGGCATGGGCTCGGTGGGGCCCCAGAGTCTCTTACCTGGCCGGCAGCCTGGTCTGGCAGATAGGGAGGGTGTGCAGTGCTCAAGTCCTCCTCCCTCAGTTTCAGCAGAGGTCAGGCTTCTGGTACGTCAGGTGAGGGGGGAAGGGAGTCCTGCAGTTTTAACTTCTCTCTCTATGCTGGGCTCCCAGTCTTCAGCTCAACTGTGCAGTTTCTGGAGGTTATCTTTCCTTTTGGACAGGAGCCTCTTTCGGAAGCTGCTCCCAGTCAGCCCCTCTCTTCCTACACATTATAGATATTATTGAAATTCTTGCTAGCTTGTAGCAAGGAATACTTAGGAAAATTCTGTTTGGCTATCTTTGAATTATTCACTGCTGTTAGGTCAACAGGACCTTTGAATAAACAATTTGTTCATATACTCAGCTCTATGTTGCTTGGATGGATGATTTTAGTTTTTTTTATAGTAGGACCAGCAAAAAAGTATAAGCTATCATTACAGAATGCAAGCCCAGTCATTACTGACTTATTTATGCTTTGAATCAATTCAAATCTTAAATAAAAATAACTTCTTTAGATATCAATCCATATAAAAATTAGCTACTTGACCAAGACATTCAAATATAATAAAAGCAAGAGTGAGAAAATTTATCTATGGTACATGTGTCACAACTCAATTTAAATTATTCTCATTTATACAATATGTTGCTTGTATCATATCATTACACAAAAAAACTTCATTTCTGGTACTTGTACTTCTGGTAATGATGAGTTTGCTAGTTTTGCTGAGGAAAAAATAAAGAAAAAAACTAGATTAATTGTTTTTAAAACATACTATAATACATCAGAGCGTTCAGAAGAAATGAAAAAAAGAGTGAATAAAATAGATTTTAAAAAATTCAGCAAATAGAGTATCTCAGGGATATGCAACTCAGAAGTAGGATGTTCAATCACAGAAGCCCCTCTTCTGCTGTCCCTACCCAGAAATGTCCTCACCTCCCAAGATAAAGTGCTGAATGGGGACACGGAACTCTATGCCATGAAAGGACGGTAAGTTGAGAGTGCAGGCCACAGAGGAACAGGGATTGTGGGCCCAAGATGACAATCCAGTGGTAGGTGGAAAGTTATCTTTGGATAGCATGGTTTATTCTTAGAGTCATGGTCCAGTTCATATGCTAGTGGGCGTGATGGGATGGACCAGAAATTTCCATCAGGTCCTGCTCAAAATCTAACATCTGTTTAGTAGACAAATGACAGCAGAAAGAGCAGGTGGGTTTTTCTCAAGAGGACATCTTCTCTCTGCCCCACCCTGACCTAACCCACCACCTTGTCCCCCATGAAGCCTATCTACCCTGTCACACCACTCCGGCTCCCAGTGAGCTGGCTTTGCTCTAACACTTTCATGTGTGTTCCTCATTACAAAATGCCTCCTGTTCTGAGCTGAACTGTGTCCCTCTCCCCCAAATTTATATGCTGAAGTCCCAACCCCCCAAAATCTCAGAATGTGACTGTGTTTGGAGAGAGGGCCCTATCAAAGGTAATTAAGGTGAAATGAAGTCTCTCCTGTGGGCCCTAATCCACAACAGCAGTCGTCTTTATACAAGATGAAGACATTTTAGGGTGGGAAGACCATGTGAGGGCACAAGAAAAGGACAGTCATCTGTGACCCAAGGAAAGAGGCCTCAGAAGAAACTAGCCCTGCTGAAACTTTCATCTTGGACTTCAAGCCTGCAAAACTATGAGAAAATAAATTTCTGTTGTTTAAAAATGTCCCTAACAAAATATAAAAGTAAAAATCAGTAACCAGTATTAGGAAAGATTAAGAAAAAGAAAAGAACTGAGTCTAAAAGTAAATTCAGCCCGATGTGAACAGGCAGTGATTTGTGATAAAGTTTTCCCTCAAAAACAATGACAATGACAGACTTTTAAATAGATTTCCTTGAACAATAAAAAAACATTCTATTTTTTAATCATAGGCTATCCATAAAATATTGTAAAAATAAATGTGAAGGTAAAACAATTATGCTTTAAGAAGGTGATATGGATGAATAAGTTTGTGATCCTAAAAGAATTTCAAGAATTTTTAAGGAAAGAATTTTTAAACACAGCATAAAGAAGTTTAACTCTAAAGAAAATTACTGTTACATGTGAGTAAATTTAAATTCAAGCTTCTTTTTATTAAAAACAACCAAGAGGAAAGCATAAAGACGAGAAGTAATGGAAGAAGATATCAATACCAAATGTGACTAATGAATGCAACAGGTGAAAAATGCACCACATATTTACAAACCAATAAAGAAAAGACAGAAAACCTGATAGGAAATTAGCCAGAAAAATGAAAAGCCATTGCACAAAAGGAAACTTCTATATAAATATAAACTTCCAACACAGAACTTCCCCTCACAAGCAGAAAACAAAAAATATGTCTAAAATGAGGCAGCTTTCCACACACGATTACATAGCTAAACTATGGTGAGACGATGTATCAGGGAAGATAGGAAGCAACCAGAAGCACACACACAAACGAGCGTGAGCATTAGTCTAGTCCTTTCGTAAAGAGATGGCTCTATGACCCAGTGTTTCTCCTTACAGGTGTCCTCCATAGAATGCATCTGCATATGGACCAAAAGAAAAGAAATGTTTATATCATCTACATTCTTACTATGAATGAACCAAATACATATTGACAGTACAAGGGAGACTATAATAAAATAGTTGAAATAATTATAATAATATATTGCTTACATGTATAATACACTATGTTAATACATGCAATATCCTAATTAATGGTAGAAGAGATAAATACATGGTGGTGTATTATACAATGCAATACTATACAGCAATAAAAGTGACTGAAGTTTTGTTGCACACTACAACATATATGAATACCACAATGTATTATTCAGTGAACACACTGTGCATAATTCTACTTCTGCAGGGTTTTAAAACAGATCAAAGTAAACTACAGTATAGAAGAAAAGAAAGAATTTACTCAGGGGCAGTGGTAGTGATCAGAAGGAAACACAAAGCTGGGGCTTCTTCAGATCATTGCAATGTGCTATTTTATATCTAAAATAGTAGTTATATAGGTCTTTATTTTTTGATGATTCATTTAACTATACATTTAGTTTGGAATACTTTTAGACATATGCTATATTTGATAATAAAATATTTCTGTTGCTTTCAAAACAGTCAATGGGATCATCAGAAATAAATAAAACATTTATAAAAGTGTAATTCTCCAATAGCCTTCATCTATAATAAATTATGTTTACTTTATAAAATAGGTTTTACTATAATAAAGTATGTTTACTTTATATATAAAGTGGATTTCTCTGTGTCTCGTGAGTATGCTTTTGTTCTGAATAAGCAGAATCTCTTGAGTTCTGGTCAACAGCATATGGCCACCCGGCCTCAAGTCTTAAGGTAAATAATCTGGGCGAGAGAGGAGACAGCTGCAAGCAGGACCTTGAACCCTCACGGAATCCTCACAGAGAAGTGATCTAATACTTTTCCTGAAGGGTAGTCTCCAAACAGACCTTAGATCATAGAAGGAAGCATAGACCACATAGACACTTGCAGCCCAGGGACGCGAGGCTATTCTTGTTCATCTTCAAAAAACAAACAAAATCTGAAAAAGAATGAATAGTATCCACATCTTCTGTCCCTAAATCTGTAAATGGAGTAAAATATTTGAGATTAAAAAGGCTAAAAGTACCCCAACCCAAAGAAGGAAATATGCCCATAATTGAGTCTGCATAGGGAGGCTCGCAACTGGTCCAGGGTCACACAACTCGTAAGGGGTAGAGTCTACATTCTTCATCACAAATCTCAGTGTCCCGCTCACAATCAAGGAGACCCAGGGGACTTAACTGCACTTCAGTTCAGGTTCCTGTATAAAAATTTGAGAATTTTATGCATTGTGGAAGTTAAATACGTACCAGAGGCCCAGATGGGTTTGATCTTAGTGAACTATTTGTAAGTCCGAATAAGCTAACATGTCAAAAATGAGAACCACCATTAAAAATTGATTTTAAGTTGTTTACATAGAAACAACATTACCTATACGTAATGTTCTTAGTGATAAAAAATATTACCATCTAACACTTTTGAATGTTTATTCTCTTTTAGGCATTATTTTGGGCAGTTTGTGAGAATCAATAATTGCATGAGTAAAAAGTGCTATTATTCTGCCCATTTTATAGACAAGGGGATAGAAGCATATAAATCTTGTTTAACTTGCAAAAGTCAGGCTTCCTGTAAGAGTTGGAGGTCTGTTACAATCCCAGCCCCAGAGTTAATCCTTATTTCTCTTTTAACTTTATTTATTTGTTTGTCTGTTTGTTTTGGTCTAGAAGAACCAATTTAAGACTTCAAAAGCTAGCCAGACAATTAAAAAAAAAAGAAAGAAAATGGATAAGGAAATTGCAAGGTCCTTTCAGCCTTTTAAGAGAAGATCTGTTTCCAGGTCAAAGCATTGTTAACTAAATAAACAAGCAAATAAATAAATGAATAAATAGAGGCATAAATCTGAAGTTCCAATGGAATGAAAGAAATTTCAGAATACACAGAATAGCCTCATTTTAAAAAAAAATTATACAGAACATAGTAGCTAAAAAAGAGATCAGGGTTGATTCCAGACAAAATTGCAGAACAAATGACATTTATTAATTAAAAATGAAACTTGTAAACTGTGATATGTTAAGCACCCTGTTTTGTTACTCTGATCTCAGTGAAACTCAAGTGAAGCATTAATCGCTCAGATCCTATAGGCTGAGCCCTGTGCATTACGGTAACTTAGGCAAGGAAAACAACTCTGCATATTTGGGGATAGATAAGACAGTGTGGTCTTGATAAAAACATTAGGTGGATTGATATAATTAATAGGATGCTCTCAAAGTTTAATTAAGAATCATTAACATTGATAATTCTCAATTAAAGCTGTGTGATTCCTTCTCTGATATATCTTGGAACGTAACAGGCACTCGATAAAGACTCACTGAATTTTGAATGAACGTAGGAAAATCTCTGGTAGCTTAACGGAGGCTCTTATAATTACCTGAAGAGCATATTTTTGCAGCTTAGATGATGTATTAGTAATGTGTCAGACATATTTGTGGATAAATAAATCAGAAAGGGGTAAGTGAAGTTCTGTTTTCTTGGGGGTAGCTCATTTGCTAGTTCTCTCTCCTTTAAGGTGTACACACATGTTCATTTTCAGTTTCCCATTTAAAAGATACTGGACTTTTCTCACTGGTGTCTCATTTTCCTCTGAACCCAGCACTAATTCATGGGCAAACACCTTGGCCATAGAGCCAGAATGACACATGCCGTACAGAGATCCAGTAAAATATCTCAACTTTTGGCATTTCCCTGATTTTGGTGCAAACAGCACATTGACTATAAAATTGCTTTGGGGATTTATGTCGTTGTATTTCCCTGTCCCCTTTTATTAAATCGGCTTACCGTCTCTGCACATCCCTGACTGCTATTGAACTTCATCCTATATCAACTAAACACTTGATATATTATTGTTACAGACATTCTAGTAATTTTCTTATGTCCCAGTTTAGAACTAAGATGACTGGATTGTGGTGGTTTTGCACTGCAACCAATATCCGCAAGTGAGATGAATGAAGACTTACCATTAAAACTATTTTGAAACTAAGTAAATGAAAAAGTAACCCAGTTTTTGCCTATTTTAATAAAGGGTATTTCATTTTCATGAAAGGAATATTCTGTGGGATTCTGGGATAAACTCTGAAACAGTATTAGCATACAAGCACACACACACACACACACACACACGTATGCGCCCACCTACATACACACACAAGTTCAGCCTGGAATTTATCAGAGGGACATGAAAAGCAATCTGAGAAAATTTGGATTTCTATTGTTACTCTGATAAGTTTGAATGAAATTATCATGCTATTCTCTACTGCTTCATTTGAGCCCATAAAAATCCTGGAGTATGATATGCCCCCTTTGAAGTCAGCATTCTCAAATTACTATGAAAAAAATTCAAATAAAAATCATAATTTGTGGTTGATTTATGCAAGAAGAAAAGGTGTGCTTAGTTTCAATTATGATAGTATATGTTACATGGGACACATTTAAAATGTAGGGGGGCAGTTCTACAGTTTGAAGTAAAACTAAAAGAAGGATTTGAGACAGGAAAAGGCTGAGCTAGGCAGGTCAGAGAAAATTCAGATGTGAAATTGAAGGTTACTAACAGAGCTGTGTCCTTTAGCAAAAGTTGTTCCCTTCAACTGAATATGTTTGCTCAAACAGCAAAGAGCAAAGACACATTGGCAATGAGTAAGTGTCAGAGAGAGAGAGGACAAATAATTAATGCAAGTTATTTTGTAGAAAATGTTGAAATTTACTAAAATAGAAAGATTATTAAGACAGAGGCTCAAATGATATAGATATGTTTCTAACGGTTTAATTTTTTTTTACCCCAAACACTACTTCTGATTGTCCTGTAATATTGCTGGGGTGAAAGCTTCTAGAAATCTGCAAGTTAAAGTAATCATATCTGAGCCAGGTTCCCAAATCACTTCTGAGGCAAAGGCTACATCATGACACCTGCTTTTAAAATAGATAAATATCAGTTAGTTCTGTTCCTTTCTGTTACAAATGTTTTTTTCTGCAAGTGGAGATAATTTTACCTTTCAGATGCCCACAAATGTGACATCTCCTTAGAATCACAATCTGTTTTGCAAATATTACTGTTGTTACCACTGAACAATCAGTGACATGCTGACTGAGGGTTTTATGTGAGTAATTGCATTGAACTTTACTAAAAAGCAAACAACTTTATAAAGGCCAAATGTTTCAAACCATTTTTTTTTTACATAACAACCTGCTTAACCTTTAAAAAAGCAGTAATAATGGTTCTTACTAGCTACTGGTAGAATGGTAAATACAGCCCTTAGATATTATCCTAGCATGTAACATAAAATTACATATATGTGTATGTCTGGACCTATCAAGAACATAAGAATATAAAGCAACATGTAAGTTTTATTAGAAAACAGACATTTTCTAGTCATACATTGATGTTTATAGAAAAGTTTAGCATGATTTTGCAGAAAATCTAGATTATGTAGAAATTAACTATCTTGTGTTACCATTCACAGAGTATAGAAGAAAAAATATTAGAATACATTAACCAATTCTAACCAAAGAAGAACATTTTATCAAGCTAATTAATATTGTTTCCTAATGGCAGGTTTTATCAAAAATGTTTATAATATAATTCTACTGTGAATTCAAAAAATTTTATGAAGTCTTACACATACTCTAATTGCAAGTTTTAAGTTCAGGGGAAAAAAGTCTAAACAAAAGAGAGAGAGAGCTTCTTCCTTTATACGTCTGGTTTATACCTTTTATTTCTGATTTTTAATTTTAGAATGCATAAAAATAACATGGTTTATGAAAATATCAAAAATATAACCCATTCATTCAAATGAGCCCATTTACAGTACATTATTAATAATTAAGTATATCTACCATTAAGAGAGAAAATATATATATATTTTAAACACCATTTATCTATCATTCACTGAACATTATAAAATGTTTAAAGGTAAACAGGTTGTGTCTCTGACAGCAAGAAAATTGCAATCTTTCCAGAAAGGCAAATGGAATCACCAAACTGCAGAAATTCCCTTGTTCAAATAACATAGATACAGAAGAGCTGTGAAAGGTGGTATGTGAGATTTATAAACAGTGTTCTAAGAGGTAAAGCCAGCAAAAGCCATTGTCTGTGACCGTCACAGTTGGTCTTCATCAGGTTGAGTTATTGTTGACTAATGCGTCCTTGGGCTGGTTTCACTGCTTTTACTAAGAGTGGCACAACATAGGTGTGTGAAGTTTGCCCTCACAAAAGCATGCTTTCGCCCATTTTCAGTAATAATCATAGCTATACAATAGTGAAAACTTTAGTATATACTAAACTATAACTTTGGCAAACATAATACTAAGTAAGCTACCTTTAGGGAAGATCTTATTAATTAAATTGTACAACTTCATAAGTGAGAGATGTGAAATTAACATCATTTATTCCTTCCATATATATATATAAAGGAAGAAATATATATATTATATATATATCCTTTATTTTGTTGAAATATTTGCCCCCACAGGAAGGCACGGCTTAGTCAAGGGAAATGCCGCATGGAGACAGCTCTGTGAATGTCGGAGTGAGGTACAAATCCCTTCCTCTCTGTACAGCAATGCACACAAGATCCACTGAACTTTTTAGCTGAGAGACTATTTTCTGAAACATAGTATAAAATGAAACAATTTTTTTTAAATTAAATAAATTAAAAAATTTTTTTAAGCGCATTTAAAGTTACTTACAAGAATAATTATACGATATACTTTTGTCATGTTGTTGCCATTTATTGAGTGCTTACTATGTACCAGGAACCACACTGCATAAGAAATCTGAGATTTAGAAAATATAAATAATTGTCTTTTTGTCACATGGCCTGAGTGAGAGTTTCCAGGTTGTTTCACAGCCACATTTCTGACTCTTTAAAGGCAAGATTGCCCCTCATGGATGTTTGCTGATTTTACGCAACTATAAGAACTGTGAATACTTTTGCAACCAAAATAGAGCTCTACTGGCATGACTGTTGCTGTATACATAGCTTTAAAGAAATAGGTTTCTTTCCTTAAGCCAGATCACCAAAAATCACAAGAGCAGTACATTATTGCTTATATTGACATACCATACATGGGAAATGAAGTTCTCTTAAATGTCTCTCTGAGAAAAGAGATGCTGTTTATAGCCAAGCTATTTTTTTTTTTTTAGCCAAGCTATTTTTCCATTCTACAGTTATTTATATGAATTATACAGGCTATACCTTTATGTGTTACACAAAGCACAAAAAGTGGAGCTTTTTTTTTTTCTTTATTTCTGCTTATCCTAACATTTCTCATATGTTCTTTGGTCTCCATTGTCATTGTTTTGTGAGATGAAGGAATTTGCTAATGATTCTGAGCTTCTACTGTCCTTTCTGTAACGTGAGAATAAGACCACTTGGCTTGTTTACCCTAAGATTATTGCAGATCTCAAAAGGGATAATGTATGTGAGATTACTTCAAACCTTCTAAAGGACTTTAGCACTGAGGTTTTAACCAAGTGCTAATCAAGCAAAGATGGAAATCATCATTTCAGCATCACCAGAGTACTTTACATAACAAATTTTCAGATAACACAGCCTTAATAATGAATGGAAATGTATCGCTATAATAAACTACTGCTTATGGGCCCAAGTTTATTTCCTTATTATATTAAACATTCCAGAAGTTTCCCGTGATAGCTAAGATTGCAGCATAACCATTGGTAATTATACTAGACTGCCATATAGTAGCTTTGATTTGTTGTTCTTAAAATCAAGATACCAGATGACAAGTCTGCTACCCACAGACTGCCTTTCACAGCCCTGGACTTTCAAATTGCTCCTCCTAATCTGCTTTTGTCTGAGATCAGATCAGCTGGCTTTCCAGAATCATGCATAATCAACAGGTTTTATATAAGTATCTGAAGACCTTTCTGAAAACTCAGAACAGGGGTCTATGGAACAATGATTTCAGGATGAGAGTTTTCCTCACATCCATATGCAGGGATCTTTGGAGAAAGCTAAAATTCCAACCCAGAATAAACATGAAGAAGTCTGAATTTTCTCTTTGTGTGTCTCCTTGACTTTCTGCTTTCCTCTTCTACAAAGACATTCAAAACATTCCAAATCACATGTTCATTTTATGTATTAGAGAATATGATGCCTCCACACTGTTCATGTTAAAAAAGAAAACAATGTTTGATCTTGAGTTGAAATTTTAAGGATTCTGCCTCACTTTTAAATCCTTCCGTAACAAAGGGATTAAAAATATTTCATTAAAAGCTCTTCAGACTCAGTTTATACACTATTATGAAGAACTGGAAAATGGATAAGTAATTCCTGTAGGTCACATAAAATGACAAAGCAATAAACAGATTAACAATTCCTGGATTTCATTTAACAATTGTGAAAAAATTCACATGATCTCTCTTTATTCTTCTTAATTTGTCATAAATATAAATGAATCAAAGGTTATAATAAAAAAAAGAAAACCAAGTTAAATGCAAATCAGAAAAGCAACACTTTCCAGGAAGAAATTTGAAAAGGAACCCATGTGACACGCCCAAATCTTTCTTGGGGAAATGAGAATGTTGCCCAGTCTACCTGAGTTTTATAAATTTACCTGAAATGTATAAAGGTCAAACTGAAAGATAAATTAAAACAATATTCCTCTCAATCCTTGCTGTTACAATGGCAGTGAAGCAGCATATTCATTTTCATCTTCATTGTTTGTAAATAGTGGAAGAGGCAGGTAAGAAGGACATGCAGGTCTCCAGCTGAGCCTCTGTGGGTGTCTGCAGAATCACAACAATCACTCTTGCAGGTTTCATTATTTTTCATTAGAATTTTATTGACTGGGGGTAATATCTTATTAAATTTCTCTTAGTTATAAAAGTTGTTTAAGGAAACACACTCCTTGCCATAATGTCTTCCCATCTGATTATCAGTTCATTTATGCCTTCCCCGCTGACATTTATTCTTAAGACAGCGTAATTTTTGTGTAACCTTGATTGCTATCTAATTTGCCTACCAACTGACAATTAATCCCTGAGATATTGCCCCTGGCATACAACCCCATTACTTAATGAAGCATTCAGCTACAGTCACCTTGTATCTGCACAAGAATCTACAGAAAAAGCAGAATCAAGTCTTGAAAATCAGATTTGGCTTACAAATTTGGCTGTAGCAGTACCAATATTTTTTTTACTAATATATACCATGAAGTCAATGTCAATGTTTCAATTGATTATTCTGTGTTATCAAAACACCTATGTGATGATGATACTGAGAATTATATAAAGAAAACATATTTGAGACCTGACCTCAGGGAGCTAAAACTGAGTGTGAAAGATGATACACATACCTAAATTACTATTATACAATATGACTGGGAAAACATTGAGAGAGCTATTCTTAAACTTGATAGGGGTCAGATAGCCACCACAGGGGCCACATCAAGCCTGCTGGAGAGAGTAGATCTGAAGTAAACATATGGGTACGTTATGTAAAAATATAAAGCTGGCCATAGGAAATGGATGCAAACTAAGGCAGAAAATCATAGAAAAGAAATTCATCTAAAGGAATAATAATAGTTGAGTTCCACTAAAATTTTTAATGGTTAAAAAGGAGAAAATATAGAAAAATACATTTTGAAAAGTCTTGACTACTAGGGCATTAAATTTCATCTTTATAATTGATAAGTTTGCCAGGATCAGAGTTCTGTATGCCTATGAATACACTGAAGTGACATTGTGTATTTTTGTTTTCATCTTTTTGGATGTATCTCTTAAGAATTTTCAGAATGCAATTTTTCTAAGTTATCTTTAAGGAATTATACTATGTGCTTTTTTTAGTCATTGCAAGCTGTGCTTCCCTGTAGAGTTTAAAACATATGTAGAAATAAAATATATGACAAAATACTATAACAGGCTGAAGGGATAGGGAAATAAAGTTAAAGAGTAGAAAGTTTCTTGGACTGTTTGGGAAGTAGTAAAAGTAATATTTTAAAATAGGCTATCATAAATAAGGAACGTATGTTTTAACAAGTCTAACTATTAAACTAATAATAAAAATCTGCCATTACAAAGCCAATGGTAAAGAACAGAACCAGTTACAAAAATAATCAATTCAATGGAAGTCAAGAAACGATGAATAATGATGAAAGAGCAGATGGAACAAATAAAAAATCAATAGAAAAACAACAGAAAGATGACAGACTTTACCCTAAACAAACTAGTAATTTCTTAAAATGAAGGTGAACTAAATACTTCAAAAGCAAAGACTAGTTTTATTACATTAACAAACATCACACATAAGAACACTAAAAGAATAAGAGTAAATGATGACAAAAGACTTACGAGGCAAACATTAAACAATGGGAGTTGGTACATCAACGCCAGTCAAATTAGTATTCAAGGCAAAACTACTATAAGAAGTAAATTGGCCTCTTTATGATAATAAAAGAGGGAATTCAACAAAAACATAAAGCAATCCTGGATGTGAATATGTCGAATAGCAAAATAACATTACGCCAAAAGATAAAAGTTGACAGAAGTAAATGGAAAAATAGACTATAATCATAGCTAAATATTTTAGCATATATTTCTAATTAGGAAAAGCATATAAAATATCATTAATGAGAGACGAGTTTTATAAGATGTGCAATTTGTCAGTTTGGCTTAATTTGCCATAAACTGTCCAAATACATAACAGACATTCAATTGCCAAGGTAGACCATATTCTATATCAATAAAGCAAATCTCAAAATTTTCAAATCATTAAAATCATAGAGAATATGTTCTCTGTTCATAATTAAACCCAATGTTAATTCTGTGAGGATAAATAGGCACAGAAAATCTTAAACAACATACAGACTTTTTAATGAATAAAAAGGTTAAAAAATCCATGAAAACAGTTCTTTACAAAAGGAGATATCCAAATGACTAAGGTATCCAATGACATTAATTACCAGAAAAATGCAAATTAAAATCACAAGTAGACATGTTTTTATAGCACAAGAATAGCTAAAGTTAAAAAAAAAATCACTCTCATAGAAATAAATGCAATGACCTAATAACAGATTCAAAATTTATGTTACACATTGGAGTCATGAACATACATCTGCTCTTTGTAGGGAAGCCTGATGAACCTTAGAAAGGTGTGCTCTACAGCCAGCAAGAGCACCTGAAGTTCAGGCCAGGGACAATGACCTGAAGCTCAAGCCAATATGATCCTCTGTTGACAAGTTGTCACCATAGTGGACAGTGTAGTACTCTGTCAGTATGTCTATACCATGCTCCTTTATTGAGCCCAATTGGATAATTATGAAAAGAGATACAACAATTTAATCACAAATTCAATTTTAAGTTGTCTATACATACATACTTGTTAATATGAAATAATAATAGAATAATAGCAACAAAAATTGTAACCATCATTTCTCAACTATAGCTTCTAAAACAATATTCAATTTACTTCACTTGGTATGAGAATCGCCCAAGAGGATGTAGAATCTAACCAAGAGAAATTGTTTTGACAAACCTGTTGCTCAGGTGAAAGATTTCACTTAGGTGATTATTTGGCTACCTTTGTCCACCCACAGAGTGTTAATTAAGAAAATGGTGATCTATTGAATGCTTGTGAAACTCATAAATGCAAATAAAAAGCAGTGTGTCTGGCTTATTCTCAAGGAAGGATAAAATACTGGTTGGGCATGAATACAATTACCTCACGATTTAGGTAGAAAATCAAGAATTAATCTCCTCCTTTTCTGTTATAAAAATGTAATTTCAGCCCCACAGATCATCTATGATGCTCCTGCATACTTATCTCAAGGTTTAACAGGCCATTCTCCATTTGACTAACCTGCAAATGCCCTTATCAATATTCTACTTCAAGACTGCACTTCAGAAGACGTAGTCTTGAATTTGACATCAAATCGAGCCTTTGGAGAGAATTCTATTTTAATGACTATCCAAGACATAAAGGGGTATATCTGGAGAGATAATTCCTTTCCCTTTTAGGAAGTTACACTATAGCCTTCTCCGCCCTTCTGAGTTAGTTCATTGGAAGAATAGACTGATACTAGCCCCCAGCTTCAGCCTCTAATTACTAAGAAATTTCCTTTACCAGGTAGGTCTTATTACATGGTCATCCAAATGTTGACTGACAGCCTTTTCTTCCTTCAAATCCTTTCTGTGCCATTCTCAGTCCAGTTATACCACCCCAAGCATACCTCTCTAGGGGCTAATAAGAGCCCTGAAAATCACTGCTCTCCGCCTGAAAATTTCCATCAATAAAACCTAATTCATCTTTATACCATATCATGCTAGTAATAGCTGTGTCTAGTAGTAAAGGCCATCTTCACCACTTATAGCTCACTTCTTTAAGTTGCTGAAAGAATGAAAAGCCAGGAATTCTACAACCCTAATGGCATAATTTTCAAAGCTACCTCTGACCTCCTTATTACTAAACCTGATAGCAATTTTTCAGCTCTTACTTGTACATGACACTTCTTATCATTTACTCCTTCTTAAAGCTCACTTTTATGTTTGCTTCTAATTCTCCAATTTTTCTCACATTTTTATACAAAAGTCCCTTTGTCTAAATTTTCTTCTTTCATTTATTTCTTGTACTTTGGTGCTATTCAGCTAAATGTGCATCAGATCCTTTCCTCATCACTTTTTCTCCCCACTCAATGATGTAGCTTTTGATCATTTTGTTTCATTATACATCATGCTGCAATATTTAATTTACCATTAGTGTAGCATTGAAAAACAGTTTTAATAATCTTTTGCTATTTCAAATAATATTAAACACCCCTCACACATTTAAATATATTTGTGGAATTATTCCCTAGAACTGGAATTGATCAGTCTATAAGAATGATCATTTTCTATTGCTATGCACAGTGTAATATTTTTCTTTAAGATATGAGGTTAATAGGCACTTGTAACAATTTCCTCTGACCATAACTCCCCCTAAAGCAGCATTTGCAGTGCTGCTGTGGGAGAGGGGCACATAGATCTGAGCATGCTATTTTCCTACTTCCTTCCCCATGGAGTTCTGGATTGTCTACTATTGTCTACTATTTATTAAAGCCTTTCATGAACAGACCCCTACCTCCTTTTCCAGTCTCATCTCTTGCCAACTTGTCTTTGCTGCTTCTTACACCTAGTAAGTCTAGTTCCAGCTTCTCCTCATTCCCTTTTTCCTGAGCTAACTCTTAACTATCCAATCCTTCATTATTCACCTCTGTATTTTCAGCATCTGGCATAATTCTTGGAATGTAAGAAAACAATCCATAACATTTTTGAATAAATGAGTAAGTCAGATTAAATGTCCCACCTACAAATTATTATTACATCTTAATAATACATCTTTCACACCAATAACATTTTATTTTAATCAAAATGTCTTCTAGTTTCATGTACATTGTACATAGCACAATGTGTTTGCTTAATAAATAAATGATTGACGAGTCTATTTCATTCTCATTTATGGATAAAAAGCTCTGAGATCAATGAATGCAATGTGTCTTTTTCAGTGACATATAACCAATCTAAGCTGCAGAAAAAGGCCCACGTACGATATATACTCTCATTTTACCCTTCCTGGTAAGTGTTCTATACTTTTAGATAAAGCACATTTCTTTCTCTTTCACAGTGTTGTGTGTCTGAAGAGGATATGTACTAAATTTTGGAATTCTCTCCTAGGCCCCTAAGTCATAACTCTGCTCTTTATTAAATATGGGACTCAGAGCTTATATAATTCTTGTTGAGTCTTAGTTTCTTCATCTAAAATAATATAACTGCTTCATCTGCCTCATTGCTCCATTGTGAAGGCTTAAGTAAAGGGTTTGGGTGTCTCTATTAAGCTACTTTATAGCTTTCATATGAAGGCTATAACCCAAGTATAGCACAAGAATATGGGGAAATGGTCAAGAGAGGGGAGGGAAGGGACGAGGTTGGGGTGGAGAAAGGGTAACTGGTGGGGCCACACCTACAGTGCATCTTAGAAGGGTACAGGTGAAACTTACTAAATGCAGACTATAAATGTCTCCATACAATAACTAAGAAAATGCCATGAAAGCTATGTTAAACGGTTTGATGAAAATATTTCAGATTGTATATGAACCAGCACATTGTATCCCTTGATTGCACTAATGTACATAGCTATGATTTAATAATTTAAAAAAACTATTAAAAAAAGAAAAAGAAAGATGCAAAGTATTGTATAAATGATTTGTGATTATAGTACATAGTCATTATGTACTAATTCCTTTATGCAAACATGTTTCTGACCACATAGAGTAGCCATCCAGGATCTACTGACACAGGACACACTCAATCTTATTATATTTGTGGCTACAGGAAACTTCGATGGAGCATAAAGAACATGAAACACAGGAAAAGTAAATGCAGATACTGAGAGCTGATACACATACACAAACTCCCACTGAAGAGTTATAGAAATATAATCATGTCTGAATGTCTAAATAGATGAGACATGAGTTTATAGAGTTTGTGAAGAATTATCATATTACATAATACAAAGAAACATGCCCACGTACCTTCAGAAATGAGTCTTCATCAGAGTTGCTATGGTAAATCTAAGGTTGATGTAACATACTGTCCATGAATGAGCTATGTACGTAGAAGGATAATGACATCATTTCAAAACAGTTAATACAGGGGTAAACACACTTACCAGTTTGGCATTTAGGAAATGGGGGTAAAAGAAGCTTTAACATATACTTGAAATATAAGTTGAATTAAAGAAACATGAGTTTGTGATATATTGGGGGTGTTATTCCAGTTTGTGTCATCTACCAAATGCTACCACTCAAGAGACATAGCCAGGCACATCGCTTTGATATAGCTTCCAGATGAAAGAGTCTTTTAAGAAAGTCATTGTTATTTATATATATATTTAACTCTCTTTTGAGTTGAAATAATATCCAACCTGTACAGTATCTCTACTGGAATGGATATTTAGGCATCCATCACCTAAGCAGAGTGAAATTTTCACCCTAACCCAAATCTAACCCTCTTTCATTCTGCCCCTTCTCACATAAATGGACAACTATCCATGGATCAACTCAATCAAAATTTTTTAAATGCCAATTTTCATATTTCTTTCATTCCTTGAATTCATTTTATTTTGACCTTTTCTATCAATACTTTCTTCAGAACAAATCATAAATGTTCCAAGACCCTTTGGGCCCTATTGCCATAAACACATTCTAAGCCATTATTCTATCTCACCTGGTTTACTATATTATGGAATCAACCATCCTGCCCTCAATATCACACATTTTCCACAAAGGCACCAGTTGAATTTTTTTCTTACATAATGTCTTTCTTTTTGTTAAAACCTTTCAGTGACTTTCTCACGTATTCCAAATAAAATCAAATTCCTTTCTGTGGCCCACAAGGTTTGGTTGAATAGTCTCCAGCTGTCCAGCCTCCATCTCCACTTCAGGAAAGTCTTACATCTAACTTTGTGTACATCTCAAGGTCTTAAATCAAATGTCACTGGGAGAAGACTTCCCCCTACACCTTATCTACAGTAGGTAGACTCTCATAATGCTTTCTCTCTCTCTTTCTGCAGTAAGAATACAGCAGGACTAAATTTCCCAGGACAAAAGGTCCATAGATCTTTCCAGTCAGCAGCCTGTTCTCAGTTCTTGGTGTGCTCTTGGCTGGAGAACGACCAGACACAATGAGAGCAAGGCAAAGTTTGAGCAAAGTAACTTATATTCACCACAGACAACAAATGGAACCCCTGTACTAATTATGGACTGGGATCCTATTTCATGTTGCCTAGGCTGGGCCCTCCTTATGGTTCAAATGTCAACATCGAGGCACTTTGATGCGCTGTTGGGAGTTGTATACTCTGAGTCTCATTGTGCGTGCAGGTCTCCCTTGAGCCTCTCTGCAGGCTCATCCAGAAAGTAAACCACCATATTAGCTAATGACATGATTATTTGCCTTAGGTTGCCCTAGGTCACCCTTCAAGACCCTATTGGTCCTGCTATTGGGCTCCCGGGCTGCAGAACCCTCTGCATCCTTCTGCATTTAACTTGCTAAGTTCTGACTTGCACAAAATAAAATTGTTACCTCATTTTTTTTTACTGTCAATCACATTTCCTCATGCCTTACACCATTCTATTTCCTTAACCCATAAATATCCCTAAGCATTGTCTTCAGGAAGGTGAGTTTGAGAGTTATTCTCCCACCTCCTTGCTTGATGGCACTGGGATTAAATATCCATGTGTCACAATTACTTCCCATGATCAGACAGGCATAGGCCTAGCAGGTAACATTTATTCCAAAAATTTATACTGAGGACTTCATATATAAAATGTTTGCAAAATTAACAATATAAATACGGTTGAAGATTAAATGATGGAAAACTCACCTAGTAGGATATCATGCAACCATGAAAATGATGTACTTAAAAGCATTTATAATTTTAGAAATTCCTTGTGACATATTGGCAAAAGTATATGATTGGTATAAGCATAATTGGCAAAAGTATATGATTTTGTATAGTTTGAACCTAACTTAATGTTTCAAAATAAGGACAAAAGCCAGAAAAATAATGGGAAAATAAATTTTTAAGAATTTAATAATAGTTTTTAAAATTATAGCTCATTTTAATATTTTTCTTAATAGTCTTTAGTTTTTAAGTTCTTCTAAATGAGTAATTTGAATTTTATCATAATAAATAATACAAATGTTTTTAAAGTACAAAAACAATCAAGATAAAGATTTAAGATTCAAATGAGTGTTAACATAAGAAAAATAATATTTTTATTCAGATATTTAATTTCAAGCTATCATAGCATGTTATGAAATCAACTTATTATGGGTATAGTCAGATTGCAATATTTTGTTGATATTTAAACTCTCAGTAGTGAACAGTGCACTTCTCTACAGATGCTTATTTCCCACCTTTAAAAGGTATCAATAACAGTATTTAAATGAAAGGGCTTTAAAAACTTACATAATAGTGTTGCCAATGACCAAAGCATGATAGCATTTTATCAAGTGCAAATATCTACACAAGATAACTAAAATTTTGACTGAGTTAGTGAGATATTGAACTCATGATGACTTTTGATTGATCAAATAGAAGTAATCAATGAATAAACATGCCCAAGTTATAAGGAAATATTTTGTAGCAAATATACCTTCCAAATAAATACAATAGAAAGTGAATATATACATATATATGTCTGCAAATCTTTTGCTTAATATTCGTACCAAAAGATTTCACTATAAAGAAATTTATTACTTACATAGTCTATGTTATTCTTAATTTGCTAAAGTAAAACAAAATACTTCCAAGTCTCTTGATAAAACAATGTCCCATGAAAATTGCCAATGAGTCTCTTTTCTATTTACTTCTCCTATTTTATTCTTTTGATTGTATAAAAGAAGTTAACTTCTTTTTCTCTGTGTTTCTGTATCAATTCTACAGGGAAATGTTATAGTAGGTTGTTCTTTATTAATAATATAGTGAATTTAGTGAAGTCGGGTTGCTGAATGACTTGAAAATGAACCTTCCTAGTAACTAACATATTGCTGAACTTCAAAAAATAAAAAGCATTGGCTTTCACATGTCAGTATGAGAAATGTACCTTTTAGTTGTCTAATTATTTCAATTTAGAAGTTCAGGAAGTTATGGAGAAAATTGCTACTTTGAAGTGAGTACATCCAATTTTACCAAGTGCCAAAAGATAGCAAAAAATAGCATTCCTCCCATATGGAAACCTACTTTACAAATTAAATTTATTTAATGTTTAAATCAAATATTCTAAGAATTATAACTCAATGGACTTACTCAGTTTAAATATGCATTTCAGAGAAAACTTCATGATAATTATATTAGGGAAAACAGATCAATTTATCAAGAAGTGTGAAAATCCCACACAATGGCAAGAGCCCAAGCACGGATGTATTGAATGGAACTCCATAGCGACAGAGTGATTATTTTGACATGCTCAGCTGTTTAATATCATGCCTGACCGCGTCTTTTTGGTTGCTGATTTTCCTATGTAGGAGATGACAGGCCTAAATGAATTTGTACCCTTGTGAATTAAAACCTTCTCATTCATTTACATTGACTAAAATCCCTTATGCTCTCGGCAAATATGTCTTTTTCTTCTTGCAAAGCATCTAAAGACATATACCATTAGATGTGAGGATCTGAACTCCTCGCAACTATAAGGAGAGACAAACTGGCAAAATGAGGGAGTAAAATAATGTCACTAATATCTAGTCATTCACTTTTTGATATATCACAGTCAAGTGATAAATGGGCAATTCAAGATTAAAACACTTTTCCAAGTGAGCGCTCCTTTATTTCTGGCTTCACAACTGAAACCGTTTTTCTGGAGCTAAGCAAGTTACATACATAAAGGAAGAGCTAATAATTACTGAGGACTTATGTGCCAGGCAATATTGTAGGTGCTTTGAATGGCATTAATATTTGCTTCATCGTCACACTTTTATTAGTAAAGTATTATATGATTGGTCCGTATTCTATTTAATTTCATGTTTGGACATCCGATGCAGTGGACTGAGTTCCAAATACCCAATCACATTATGCCACATCAGTATCATTATTTTCTTTCTTTTATTTTTTCCTATTTTTATAGCCCCACTGCCATTGCTTTCTCCATGCTCCACCTGGAGTTAGTGATTCGAATGTGTTTAATCTGCATCTTTTTTCTTTGCCTTTGTTCTTTAAAAAATGCATTTTTGTATATGTATATATTTTTCCGTTCATGTAAGGCTTTTCTGCTCTGTATTTCATTGCTTTTAACTTTTCATGATCAGATCTCGGCCTTTAAACTCCAGCCCTTTGCTATGTGCGGATTTAACTAATTGTGTCCAGCTCCTGCAGAGGACTCCATGCTGTGCGTCTGCACTGTTTTACTTATCGGCTCCCCTCAAACAGACATGCAGTCACCTCTTGTTTTAGCATCCCAAAACAGACGTTTCGATTTTGGTTCCGTAGTTTTCTCTTTGTTACAAATGGTCTTGTTACATGTTCCCTTGTGTGACAATTTCTTTGAGAGTTTTATACACAGAGTTGTAAAATTGGGATCAAAGCTTGTGAAGATAGAAAGACAGATACGCTGTAGGTGTGGTCCCACTGATGACTCTCCCTCCACAGGGCACATGCGAAATCTACTAAATGTAGAATACAAATGTCTTAATACAATAACTAAGAAAATGCCGTGAAGGCTATGTTAACCATTTGATGAAAACATTTCAAGTTGTGTGTAAAACTGGCACATTGTACTCCATGATTGTATTGATGTACACAGCCACGATTTAATAACTAAAAAAGAAAGAAAGATAGGTAGATAGAAAGATACATGATTTTAAAAAGAAGAAAGATATGATTGATTGATAGATAGATGGATGATAGATAGACAGCTAAAGTTCTGCCATGTGACTTTCCAGTTGGGTGGTGCAGATTCTATGCTCCCCGCAGCAGGGTATTATCCTTCCGTTACTAAGCAATATCCAGCTGTATAATTCAGGACTTTGTCCTTATCCCTACATATATACACATACACATATAAGACTTTATGTCTGTACGCAATGGGTATAAATGTTATTCTCAATTTAAAGACGAGAGAGAAATCAGAGATATAGAAATGTTTAGTAACAGCCTATGGTCCCATAGTAACTAGTTGAGCCAGGATTAAGCCCATTGGAATGTCCCCAGAGCCCCAAATTAGTCACTATTCCATACTTCCACCATAGAAAGCAGAAATAATTAAGCACTGAGAATTGTGACAAACTAGACATCGTAGACATTCCCTTGTGCCATTTAAATAACAATAACTAAGGAATATGGGAAACAAAACATGTCAGGGAGTTGAATTGACCTGAAGGCCTCTATTATATAATCCTGACTCTATAATAATTTTATTAGCAGCAGAATCATTTCTAAACCTGCTTTCAGTAGCTGCAGTCAATGGTTAATAGACTACTCCTACTGTGATGCAAAATTCCACCTTACTTTTCTCACTATGGGAAATGTCTGTTAAGCAAAGGCTATGGAGCTACAGCAACTGAGGGGACACTTTACTTGCCATGGTTGAGTCCCAATGGAAATTTTCAAGTGTATATTTGAAGTTGAAAATAAATAGGTACATTAAACTGCTACTAAGGTTATATAGTAATCCTTCCCCCAATTTTTAGCAAATCTATTAGATAAATGCTAAAAACATATTAAGAACAGTTGAATTGTTACTGGTAATCTACTCCAGAGCTCACGCAGTCCATATAAAATAGAAATAAAATGATTTATTTGTCATGACTGTTATTATGTCAGGAAAATGTGAGCTATTTTTCTAATGATTTAAATAAAAGCCAGTTGAAGAAAGGAGCAGATTCGTAGATCTCTCCAACACAATATTTTGTGTATGTCAAAAGGACATTAATTTAAGTTTCAAAACCAAGAAGTCCTGGCATCGTGGCATTTCCCAACACTGCCATGTCACCCAGGCATCCTTCAGCACATTGCAATCTGCTTTCAACCTCTCCATAGAAAATGCTCTTAGAAAAATGGTTAATGACCTTCTAGTTATCAAATTTAATGCTATTTTATAATCTCCACTTTTACTTTGATGCAATATTTTTCTTAACTTGTATGCATACAGAAAGTTACAGATTAATAGATTTTCAAAAAGTAAAAGCATCCGAGCAATTGCTGGCCAGATCAAGAAATGGAATATCACCAGCATAGCAAAAGTTGACTTCATGCCTCCTCCTAAGCACTAACTCCCTTCCTCCACAGAGCTAAGCACTATTGAGACTTCTCTTCATATTGTCTGATTGGAACTTTTGTGGGACCACAGCTAATGTCTCTTGTGTTTAGCTTCTCTGACTCAAAATGACGTTAGGAGATCCGTGTATGATGTGTGATGGAATAACTGTCTTTATTCACTGCTACATAACATTAATAAACATAATATGCATGTGAATATTCCATAAGTAGTAAATGTTGTTGGACATTTGAGTTGTTTTCAGTTTTGAGTTACTTTTTTTTTTCTTAATAATTTTATTGAATCATAATTCTGTACATTGGTGCAATCATAGGGCACGATTCATATACATTCAGAAATGTTTTGATCGTACTGTTACAGATAGCCTTCATGGCATTTTCTTGATCTTCTTTTTGACTGAAATCGTC
>CAUYON010148044.1:0-30960 GCA_963573935.1 Arctocebus calabarensis | reverse complement strand
AAGACCTATAGAACATTAGAGGTCTGTGATAAAGAGTCTATTAATATGACTACTGAGAATATTGTTTCAAGATTTAATAAAACTATTGATAGCATGTGGAAGCAGCAATATGATTACAATCCAAGTTATTTTCATGAAATCTTGAGAACAATAGATGAGGAAGTGAAATCTGTGCCTCCAGAGGGAAGTTACACCTTTACAAGTAAATACGTCATTGACTTATCTTTGTGTTTATTTCAAAAAGCATCAGAGAATTTTAAGGAAATACACTGGGCATTTAAGAGAGCAAATCATCCTGTACACTATCTGGAAAGCAAGAAAGCTGATTTCTTCATGATATTTAAGATGTCCTGCCAAGGAACAACCTCCATCAAAAGATTTGTTGATTTTCTGTGGCTGAAGCTCACTCCTGCCATCTCCACCACTGTATGGGAAAAACTGACCTTAAAAATGGCTAGAGACATACAAATTAAATACTTTCCTTTCAATGAAGACATGGCTGACTTTGAGAACCAGAATGTCAGAAATGCCATTTTACAATATACCCCACAATTTCTCATGGGATTCTGTAACTTAAGACTGAATTTTTGGAGGAAAGTTGAAAGCGATATTAAAGATTATTATTCAGACAAAGGAATTGAAAAAATAAAGACTTTTTTAAAAATAATTTTAGAGGACTTCAAGAATATCATCCTCTCTTCCATTTATGAATCCACTGCAGTGGCTAAAGATAAAAGCAGCACTGTGTCTGAGTGGCTGGATTTGTTCTGTGATCACTTGGGAAACAACTTGATCTTTCCTCGAAAAGAGTTGGAAAGCATTGGACACCAAGAGATAAAAGATACTGAGTTTCTCAAAGAAGTCATGAGTACAGCCTTGGCTTCTGCAATGAAAGGAATAGAACAAAAGTATTCGATTATGCCTGTAAAAATAATGTTTCCCCAAATTGAGAAAATGCTCGGTGAACTTCTCAATGGCTGAGAGAAACAAAGTCTTCTCTCTGCAGAAATCTGTACAAACACTATTCCTGCATTTGAAGGAGACCACATTTTCTCTTCCACTATCCTCATGCTGCCAGTAGACGGTATAAGAATACCAGTCACTTTGTCCTTGATTGTGGTACTAGGTCTGTAGTAAGCAATCATGCAATAATTTTTAGAGACAACTAAAGATTACACCACAGGGAGATTTGCCACAGATTCATCCACCCACCCATATTGGAAAGGGTTACTTCAGAGCAAAGCTAGAAGAAAAAAACCAGGGAAACTTTGTAGTTGTATGTATAATACAAAGCAGGAAGTACTGGATGAGTTGGAAAAACTAATACTCGTTGACCACAAAAAAACAAAAGCTCCAGTATCTAAACAAAAGATTCCCAGTACATGAACAACCCTAAAGCAGTGATTCAGGTGATTCTAACCTTCCTAATGCTGTGACCCTTTAATACAGTTCCTCATGTTGTGGTGAGCCCCAATCATAAAATTATTTTCATTGCCACTTCATAGCTTTAATTTTGCTACTGTTATGAATCATGTGTGTTTTCCAATGGTCTTAGGCAACCCCTGTGAAAGAGTTGTTCGACACCCAAAGAAGTTGCAACCCACAGGTTGGAACCACTGCCATAAATCCTCTTTATAATTAGAACCTTCATTATTTCTATTTTTAGAAAAAAATGCATAAAAATAAATCAATTAACATTTCCATTTCAAGAGTTGAAGAGTTCCTCTGTAAGTACTTCATATCTTCCTGTCTCAATTCCTCTGGTTTATAGACAAATTCCCAAAATATGTAAATATATAACATAATCAAATAAAAAACACATAAAAATACCCACTTCATATTTTAAACTAATTGCCTAGATATTCTTATCTGAAAATATATAATGTCTTAGAGAAAGTCATTTTAACAGAGAAAAATCAAAAACATTACAAGCTGCTACACATTTCTACAGAATAATGGTCTTGATATTTCAGCCTATATATAGGGCTTGGCTGAGAGCTACACATTGACTTTTTAATTTCTTGAAGAGACTTACCCCCTTCTGAAGATTTGGGAAAATTTATTAAAATTAAAAATTTATTTATTAAAATTTATTAAAAATGTAAAAACTTTCACAGAAAGTGCATGATTCCTGTCCAGCCTGGGTGGCTCACATCTGAAATCCTAGGACTCCTGGAGGCCCAGGTGGGCAGATCCCTTTGAAACCAGAAAAGCAGCCTACAAGATGTAGTCTGAGAAGCTAAACTCAAGAGGGATAGCCAACTTAGTCTGTGTAGTATTCCCCACATACCTTCCCTGATTATCTAGTTAAGGGTTCATCATGATTATGAGGATGTTTATCACAAAAGACTTCGGAGGAGGTAGTCACACATAGACAATAAATATTGTTATAAAGCTAGACCAAAAGATACTTTGACATTGTTTTCCTTGATGATTCTCTTAGATATTTTGTTAATGTAAAGGTTACTTTTATTACTATATTGTTAAGAGTGAAGGTTAATTTTATGTTGTTTAAACATGTTACATTGGTTAGATGAAGACTACTTTGATGCTGTTTGTTGTCAGATAAAGTTAAAATTTTACTAGATTTGTTTCCTTGTATTTCATTACAAAATTTATTAAAATTCTAACTGATGCAGAACATAATTGAGAGCTACTCTAGCTATTCTCCAGAATTGCCAGACATCTGATAATAAAGCTTGTTGGACTTTATCTTGTATTTGCATTTGACTGACAGTGAAAGGTGGCCAGATCCTCTTCACCTGGTAACACCTTGGGGTCAAGAGTCTGAGACCAATTGGAACAACAACAAAAAAAAAACCTTGTCTCTACCAGAAATAGAAAATTTAGCTAGGCAAATGGGATTTGCCTGTAGGTCCAGCTCACTTGAAAAGCTGAGGCAGAAGTTTACTTAAGCCCAGGAGTGAGAGTTTCTAATAGGATATGATGACACCACTGTATTTTATCCTTAGCAAGAGAGACTTTATCTTAAAAAAAAAAAAAAAGAAGAAGAAAAAGAAATTTTATGATGACTCCCAAGCATAGCAATATTTATATATAGTCTTTTCTAAGAAGGAATAAACCAGAGACTAGACCAAAACAGAGACTTTATTAATTCAGGAAACATTATCAAGAAAATATGGGAAATAGAAATCAAATAAGATTATTTTCATTTAACTATCACCTTCTTCTTCCCTGTTATCTTGTCATTTCCCTGTGCATGCTAAGAAAAAATTGATTGGGAAGCTTAGGTATTCAAAGCCTAGGGTGATACACAAGTCTAAGAAGAACTGGCTCCTGAAACAAAATTTATGATAGTCTAGTTAAAAAGTATTATTTTAATAACGTTCGTGGGCAAGATCAAATTTGACTGAGTGATTATTGAATTAAGAAAAATTTGTCCTTAAAAAATATATATTAAAATGTATAGTTTTTGGCCAGCCACTGGGGCTCCTGGCAATAATCCTAGCACTTTGGAAGGTGAGGCAAAGGATCACTTGAGGCCAGGCGTTCGAACCTGAGCAAGATAGACACTATGTCTTCAAAAGATAGGAAAATCAGCCAGACGTGGTGGCATGTACCTGAAGTCCCAACTACTCTGGATGCTGAGCTGGGGGAATTGCTTGAGCTCAGGAGATTGAGGTTGCAGTGAGCTAGGATAACATCATTACACTGTACCCCAGGCAACAGAGTGAGACCCTGAGAATGAGCTCAGGAAATTTCACCCCAAAATATGGATAGGGCTTTCCCTCTATCTGCATAAACCAGACTGATGATCAAAAGATTGAAGGGGCAACTGTCTTCCCTTCCTCTCCCTATTATTTTAATATATTACAGAAAAGAAGAACAAGGATACACATAGACTTGGCCTAAATTATTTAAACACAATACCTATCTCTCAGGTCTTACAAAGAGAATCATTTCCAAGTCAATATGTCTCCCCCATCCATTTGTCCTCCCTAACACCATTTGTCATCTCTAAATAGAAAAACCTACTGCACATTTCCACTCCCCTCCAAAAAGACAGGGATAAAAATATCTAAAGTTAATTGGGATATTGGGTAATCACTATACGATGCACTATGCATACATGTGGTCTTGGTAAATAAACATTGCTCTCATTAATTTGCCTTAATTGTGAGTTGATTTTTCAGTGAACTTTTAGAAAAAAAACAAGTTTCCCCTAACCCCTTCTGTTTAGGGTAGCCAGCAGGGTCTCAAAGGCGCTCAGCTCTCCTAAAAGCCACAGTGAAGAAAATTAACAATTTAATCAGCCAGCACCATAGTAAGATACCATACCAGACTCTTGGTTTTCCTATTTCTGTGGATTTTGGCTGAGCAGATGATAAAAGGTCATTATCCTTTCCAATTTAAGATTAATGAAAGAAATGCCTCTACCAATGTTTCCTGATCTCCAATGGCATGAGAGAAAAGTTTCTGTGGGTGACTAGACCTGTGAGTGACTCTGGTATTGGTACAAAGGTACCTTGTTGCATATGAATATTTATATTATTTGATTCCTCCTCCTCTCAGAAATATTGTTGGGGTTTTTTTTGCTTTTATTGTTGTTACTGTTTTGTCAATTGTCTTTCTGTGTTGTTTTTATCATAAAGGGAGTAGAAAATGGGCCTAGAACCCCATGAGCTTGCCATTCCAGGTGGCCATGCAGTTAATGTTCTGTCTAAACCAGTGTCCTTTAAGACAAACATTGCTGTAGGTCCTCAAAACAAAATCTGCATGAGGGGTCCCTCTTACCCTGTTGTTTGTCCCTAAGCTTGTCTTGTGACTAATTGGGAATTCTGTCCCCAGTCTCTACCATCTGGGGTGTGTGTGTGTTTGGGAACATGTCCAGTAGTCAGTCTGAAAAGATTGGGAGTCTGAGACACAAACAATTCTAAGCAGCACACTTTTTATACCAAACATGACAAGCACTAAGGGATGACTTTGTCTTAAAAGGTTCTATATCTTGTTTATTTCTGAGGATGAATTTTTGGAAATCTTAGAAACTGCCTTCTCTCGAGCTCCAGGCTAGACCTGTGAAGTTATCACCTGGGTTTTCTATGGTTAAACTGCCTTCTCCATGCCCTCTCTAAGCTAACCTGGAAAATTATCACCTGGGCTTTCTACAAATGGGCACTGGATTGCTTCGCTTTTGGAATAAACATGCCATTGAGATTAATGGCCAAAAGATGGATTCTTTAAATTAACATACTTCTAAGTTCTCTTAAAAATAAAGATTTAGAGATCTCTTTGAAAACAATTGCCTTATTTGTATTAATAGAGAAATTAGATTGAAAGATAAACACATAATGTGGCTAGCCTTAAAAATTCTCTTGACAAAATTAAAGAGTAAATATCTGGTCTAAAACAAATATAAAGTCTTTTGAATACTGACCCTGTAGGAATATGACAGAGGCCAATTTGTCTCATGGTTAAAATTTTGTGCTATCACCTCAACAGCCTCTTAAGGCTGTTGATTCCTGGGCAGTTCAGGTTCTGATACATGTATAACTTTGGCCATTCCTGGGCAGTTCAGGTTTGGATAGCTGTGTAACTTTGGCCATTCATTGATTCTTTTCCCTTCTGGGCACAGCTTTTGCTCTTCTATTTTCTGTAGACACATATTAGATATTGGATTCTTTTAGATATTTTTGTTTGAATGGTCAGATAAAAAACTGAGACTCTAGAAACTATGGTTAGGAAAAAAATGTGAGTTATACACCATTTATGGCTATTGAGTCTTTTCTTTCTTGGAGTTGCTTTTGTAGCTTATCTAGCTCTTGTAAAAACTATTTTCCAACTCTTTAAATACTCCTGTTGTTTTTTGATTAAGTTACAATGATAGTTAAGGCTTTTTGCTTTCACTTAAAAGGATACTTATTTAAGGAAAAATGTCAGCTATTTATACTAGCTCAAGTTTATTCCATTCATATTCACTCCTTTGTAGTCCTTCCTCATTTGTCAATCACAGAGTTTTGGCCAATCAGAGGTGACCAATAAGCATATTTAAGTATGACAAGTGCTGAGCTGTAACCAACCCAGCTGTTTCTATATTCTATAGTCACTTTTTTTCTGTCCATGAATCTTCTTCATCCATACTGTAGCATTAGAATCTGCCTGAACCTCTTCTAGTTCAATTGCCCAATTTGTGAATTGCTCTTTGTTCAATCAAACTGTGTTAAATTTAATTTTTATCAAAACCATGTTCTGAGATAAAGTTTCCAGGGACCCACCCAGGAGCACACAGAGTCCAAGCAAGGTAACTGCTGAACCTGGCATCCTTGGCTGTCTCATTACAACTGAAGTTTGTAGGATCAAGCAGATTCCCAAGTGCCACACATTTGTATATTGTGCTCTCTAAGTTGGAGCAAATTTTTGATCCTGACTGGATTCAGAAATTGCCACAGAAACTAAACTAGGTATGGATTCAGACTGGATCTGATAATTAGCTTAGGTCAAGTCAAAGACCTCAAATTTCTGAGTCAAATAGAAACTAACAGTAAATAGCAGTACACAGAATGTAAACTCCAGGTTTCACAAATTCATAGAGATTTCTGTGTTCTGTCCCTTTGTGACTTTTTCTTGTGTACTTGAGTAAAGGAAAAAAAAGATCATTGCTTAAGTTAATCATAGAGACTTGAGAGCCAAAACCAAGATTTAAGGTAAAAATAAGATCCTTAATTTCTGAAGAACTAAGTACTCTACTTTCCAATCATACCTACCTTCCATGTATAATTAATTATTAGACCCTTAAAGCAGCAAATGCTTATAGAAATGGCAAAATCTTACTAAAGGTAGATTGTTGCCTAGTCAGCAAATTATTAAAACAATAAAATAGGTAATTACAGAATTGGTAGTCTGAATAAAAGAATAATAATATTTAAGAGCCAACAAATAAAAATTATTTATATAATAGCTATTAGAACTGCTTCTGTCTGTATGTTTATGTCTATGTGTCTATGTCATTTGCATATGGTATTTTACTACCAAATTATTTTTAAAGAACTCTAATTAATTAGCTTAAAATAATAAGCACTTAAATATTTTATTAAGAAGATAAAAACTAACTCTTAAAGTTCATGTAACTTTAAGAATATAGTATTGACCTCTACTCAACTTCTCTCGCAGTGCTGTTGAATTCACAATTAGTCTTTATTAGCTAAAGTAAATCTGAATACTTCAGAGATATTGTAAATCTCCTTCAATATTCTTTTAGTCTCTAAGGTGATTTGGACTCTATAACTTTTACCCACAGATTCACTCTTTTTCAGTACTTATTTGGTATATTGATGATCTTTTGTTCTGTAAACACAGTGCTCTCTTAGACTCTAGGAACTCTAGTTAAATTGAGGCCATAAAGCCTCTAGGTCTGGACTCCAGTGGGCACAGACAACTGTTGCTCAGGACAAAATATCTCAGAACACTCAAAAGCTCACCCCAAAATGCTTTGACTCAATTTTGTTATAGTCCTCATTAGAACTTGCACATTGGCAAAAGGAAAAGCTGCCACTATTTACATAGAATCCAAATATGCTATTGGAGACTGCCATGCAGTTGGCACAACTTGAAAATCTCATTTCTTTCTTCCTTTCTTACTTTTTGTTCGCTTGTTTTTTCAGACAGAATCTCACTCTGCCACCTGTGTCTATCTCATAACAACCTCAAACTCTTGGGCTCCAGCAATCCCCTTGCCTCAGCCTCCTAAGTACCTGGGAATACAGGTATGCATCACTAAGCCTGGCCAGTTTTTTCTCTTTTTAGTAGAGATGGGGTCTCACTCTTGCTCAGGCTAGTCTTGAACTCCTGACCTCAAGCAATCTACCTGCCTCAGCCCACCAGAGTGCTAGGATTACAGGTGTCAGCCACCACACCTGAACCAAAAATCCCATTTCATAAGTTCTGCTGAAACTCCTATTGCCAATAAACCTCTAATATCTTATAGGTTTTATATTCAGCCAAACAGAATCCTTGTGGCCCCTTTTAACTTGTTGATTTGCATTTATCTCCCATCACATGAGACATATGTCCAAAGAAGATACAGATAGGTAGGTACGTAGATAGATACATAAATAGACAGATCATACTGCTCTGAGACGGACAATATCTCTTACCGCAATTATTTCCTGATATATTCTTTGTAAATCTTACCAAATCTCTGGAGGAAACGATTATTCTCCAGAAATCTCTAATGGCCCAAACTATTGCTTTTTGACACTCCAAATTGATTTTATAGATTTTCCTCCAGATGTAGACTTTTCTCATTGGTTGCTGTCATCATGATTAAAGAATACATTGAGTCCTATCTAGGTATGCTAATGCTACAACAGTGGTGAAGAAAGTAGTAACTCAAATGATTCTCCCTTTGGTATTCCTTTATGGACTGAGTCAGATGAAGGGATTCATTTTAAATCACTTGCTTACAAAGGCTTTGGGGTAGTAATTAAAATTTCATACTGCACACCATCCCCTAACCTCAGGGCAAGTGGAACATAAAAATCTAGAGATAAAAAGGACTTTGAGAAAAAGTCTGTTAACATATTAGACTTAAGTGACCCTTATAAAAATCCAGAATGCGCCAATTAGGAGACATGATTTAACCCCATTTGACATAGTGTTCTGTCACCCCATGCCTACAGACACCACTAAACCTTCTGAACTGACTGATTTAAGTGAACAATTTGATATAGGTGCTAACTTGGCTTGGTGTATATTATCAAGAGGTGAAAGGAGCATGGCCTCCATCAGCTCACAGGCTTTGTCATATTGTATAACCAAGAATTCATATACACATTGAAGTTTTAGAAGAAGACATGTGCCATTACCTGACTAAGAAGGCATTTTACAAAGTACTATTGGCTACCTATGCTTCCCAAAATATTAGAGAAAAATCTTCCTCCTGGATTCACGTGAGCCATGCCAGAATACACTGAGACAATTGGAGGACAACCCGTACAGGTGATCTGAAAGTAAGGATTTCCAGAGTCAATTCTCAGGCCATTGAAGCAGATGTCATCACAAAAAAGAGAGTTTTTCCCCTAGATTATACATCAAAAGAACCCATTTTTCATGTATAAATTTCTTTTTGTCTTTCAAATAACCTCACTCTCACCCCCACCCCCACCAGTGGTCCTTTTTAAAGTATTTCTTTTAAGCCTCCCTCTTCAAGGACTGCACATTGGAAGCTGAGTAGAGAGTGCCTCAACCTATCCCTTTTTCCTTTTTTAATCCTCCATGTCTCTTTCAAACTCTTCCTTGCTCTTACTAACCTTTACTGTTTTTCCAGCAGGTCAGGCACAGACAAGGCATTCTCCATATATCAATCTTTCAAACTCTGGCCACACTAATTAATCAGTCTAATTGCTGGCTATACCAACAACTAGACCATGCAAGGGAACATGAACTTATTTTTGCTTCTGCCAGGTAAGTGCCTGGGGGAAGCATTCCAGAAGATGCGTGTATGACAAACTGTGACATCTGTGACCACAGAAGAAACATTATGCTGCTTCTCCTGTTGATGATACAACTATTCCCAGAAAAAACTTCTGTAGAGGCTCAAGAACTATCTTTTGCTCAACTGCTAGCTCAGCTTTTAATATATGAACTTTCTAGGGAAATTCTAGACAAGGGGAATTATGACACATATGAAATTTTACCCCAAAATATGACTCCTTGATATAAAGACTATTTTGAATTAAAAGCCATTACAGATCAGGAAATATTGGAAGGTGCTCTCTCTCTATCTTTATAAACTAGACTGACCTGATCAAATGATCAAAGAGGCAAGTGACTTCCCTTACTCTCCGTTTTATCTCAATATACTGCAAGAAAGAAGATCAAGAATGCAGGCAGACCTGGCCCAGATTACTTAAAGACAATACCTACCTCTCAGGTATAACTTATAAAGAGAATTATTTACAAGCCAATCTGTTTCCTTCATCCATTTGTCCTCACAAACACCATTTCTCACACCTAAACAGAATTACCTGTACTTCTCATTTCCTCTCCCCTCTAAAAAGACAGGGACAAAAATGTCTAAACATCATTGGGATATTGGGAAATCACTATGTTATTCTCCCCATGCATGTGGTATTGGTAAATAAATCTTTCTAATACTAGTCTGCCTGAATTGTGAGTTGAACTTTCTGTGAATTTTAGGGGGAAAAGATAAGTTTCCCCTCATGCCTACACCTGAATCAGAAAAATACATATATAATCTATAAAAATCTCCCAATAAACTTAATTGAGTTCTTATATTTCACAACAAAATATTTTTTATACATAAAAATGTAAGAAAATGCTTATCTCCAAGGCAAGAATATTTGTTGCTCTTCACATCATTTGCATCATATGGTAATAATAAGAATAAAAATGAAACCATTCTGAATCCAACCAACGGCCTGAGAGGGAAAGGGATGAGACTGCACCAGAAGAATGAGGATAAGTGGTTTAAGAAGAAAAGAGATGTTTATTAATTTGTTAGCAAATGAGGAGGCTGGCAGACCCCAATCTTAAAGTATCAGCATCCTGCATTTGAGTAGAAATATAGAACTTTTAAAGGGGATGGTTCCAATGAATCCTGTCTCCAGCTAAGGCAATCTTATTACCTTCAATTAACTCCATCTTTGGTTGAGACAATCTGGTCACTTCCACCTGGACAATTCCCTTGAGACATTTCCCGTGGTAGGAAGAACAAAAGGAACTTCCCTTCCCCTCCTGACCTCTGACGGGAGGGGAATGTAAGTTTTAATTCTCAGAAAGAGTGAGGGGGTTTTGAAACAACAGAAACATTTTTACCCACATCATTTAGGCCATTCTCTGTTACATATTACCCATTGTCAATCTTACTCTTCTTACTCTTAATTTTCTATGGAAGGAGTGACAATGTAGTGATGGAACTACTTCTTACTGAATTGGATGATTTAGATGGAACGTGCTTATTTCCAGGTGAAAAAGGCACAAGCAGTAACTACGACCTTGGAGATTGACAAGGGGAAATGTACTGTTGCCTTGTACATCATGTCAGATATAGGCCTGAGCTAGAATGGAAATGTGAATACCTGAGTGCAAAGCTATTAATTGCATCCTGCAGGTGATTAGAGAGACCAGCTTGTGGCCAGGCACAGTGGCTCACACCTGTAATCTCAGTACTCAGGGAGACCGAGGCAGGTGGATTGTCTGAGCTCACAGGCTTGACACTAGTCTGAGCCAGAGCAAGCCTGTCTCTAAAAATAGCCGTGTGTTGTTGTGGGTGCCTGTAGTCCCAGCTACTTGGGAGGCTGAAGCAAGAGAATCACTTGAGCCCAAGAGTTTGAGGTTGCTGTGAGCTGTGATACCACAACACTTTACCAAGGGTGACAAAGTGAGACTCTCTCTCTTAAAAAAAAAAAGAGAGAGAGAGAGGGAGAGGAAGAAAGAGACCAGCTTATGCAAATTTAGAAATCATGTACAGAAATACTTGCAACAATTGAGTTTTAGGATGACACACATATCAGCAAGACAGATCAATAGAAGAGGCACTAGCTTAGGGAAATCCTCACTAAGGAGTTGTCTTTCTGTCCTCTTTACTTTGGTATGATAGGCTCAAGTTTTCACTTCTGACAGTTTTAACAAGGTGTGAGGTATTAGAGGCTCTTCATAGAGTCGCTAACATTTGTCTGCTTCCAAATGAGGTAGGGACCTAAATGAGGAAAATCATGCATATTGACATATTGCTTTACTCTATTTTCTATTCTCATGGCTATATGACCATTTACCTCAGGGAGCTAGGAAGAGTCTCTCACATTATATCTCAGGGGCTTATCTTAAGCCTGGTTCTGAAAAGGGATACCCTTATCCAGTGGGAGGCAAGTGGCAATACCTCATGCCACATTAGGTGGGTTCCAGGTAATTTCCATTCTATACATAGGGCTTTGATTACTTGCTGGGCTACCCCTGCTACAAAGGAAGGGACCATTATTGCTCTATAGGGAGGAATGGACCCTATGAATATTTTAATAACTGGTAGGATCATTGAGTCCACCGTGTCCAACTTCGTGGAGAAACAGCTCACCAGGTTCCCAAGGGGAATCCACTCCAGAAGTTTATGGGGCACCACAGGACATTGTGCAGTAGATTCAAGTGTAGGTAATAGGAAGCCAAGATACCTCCAGTGGGCACTGCCATGGACTAGTCAAGCACAGTGATACTTTGAGATGTCCAGCTCTCTCTGTAGTTGTCTATCATGGCATCCATCACCAGCATGGTATTCTTCATTTGTGTGGCCTCTTCCCCTGGACTGTTGATGCCCATCATCCCATCATCCTCTGAGGCCTGCTCCTGTATGCATGGAGGAACTCAGAGTAGGCCCTATCATCTCCTGATAGGAGTCTACCTTGAAGTAAGTTCTTCCAGGAGGATTCCAGTAACCTCAGGTGCTCCTTTCTTCTCTTCAGGTAAGACAAGCCTCTACCCAGTCTGAAATGGAATCTATCAGTGCAAGCCTAGGCATCTGAACAAGCTGTCAGTTATCAAAATGGTAGACCCCACACACGTTGGACTCCATGTGGAGTTGTTTGTCTCTCTGTCCTTGAACCAGTCCGAGCACATAAACAGTTGCAAACAGGATCCTCTCAAATGAGGTACCATCAAATCCATCAAGGCATCATCCTTCCATTCTGTGTATTCACTCAGGTGCCTCATAAAAGGCCCAACCAAAGCTTTGGTTATGATAACTAGTCTATGAGAATTCTGTCTCCATTTAGTTGCATCACCCCAAGGGTCAGAGCCCCAGTCACTAGTTTTAGAGAGGATCTAAATCTAGCCAGGGTATCAAGGCCCTGAGGAACAGGTCACTTCCAGTGAACTCCTTAATTGTTCTGCCAGTGCCCAACTTTCTGGGCTGAAGTCCCAGGTGGCAATGCCACTGCCATGATCACTGCACATCCAGACAGCTTTCAGAGTGCCTAAACAGGTATGTTGAAAAGGCTTGCTTTATTTGGCTGGCAAAAGAATGGCAAGATTCAGATTAAACAAAATCACTAACAATTCACGAGTAGCTGTTACTGCCTGGAGACAAAGAGGCCATCCTCTCACAGTACTGTTCAGTGGCTTTGAGAAGTATGCCACTGGCCTGGGATGTCTCCCAACTTCTATACTAATACTCCAAGGCTCATTCCTTGTTTTTCATATAGTTTAAATTCTTTCTATGAGTCAGGTAACTGCAAAGCAGAGATTCTGTTTTAGTTTTCCAAAGGCATTGACAGTCTGTGATCCAGATCAGAGACTCTACATCTGTCTCTTTAAGGGCCCTATACAAAGTCCATTGGACCTTGCTATCAATCCAAATTCTGAGATCCAGACATGACAGAAGGGGACTTTAGATAAGTAACCTGCTGTTTACAAATCTGTCCAGTTGCAGGGTGTTCCCCAAGTTCCCCACTAAGCTCTCTTCAAAGGGTAGGAGAGCCCTTTTAAACCCCTTAGTGTAGTCCAGTACAATCCCAAGGCCACTACAGCCCCAGGAACCTGGCAAAGGACAGGCAAGCCCTTTTAAAACCCCTAATGTAGTCCATATCCTTACCAATTGGTATGGAGAAATTAAACTTCCTGTATATGTTCCGTGGTCACATCAACCTATATGGTGAGTATATCAACCTATACACACTTTTGGTAGCTTTCTTCTTGCCAGTGCTGTGATGATGTGCAGGTCTGTTGAGGCCTGAACTTTAAAGTAAACTGGTCTAAAATGGCAGTCTGCTGCATGCATCACCAGGCCCTGATATTTGTCCAGTAGGAGCTTAGCAGTGCCCTCAGAGGTGAGTTTCTGTCACTGTTGAAAAGCTCCTCACAAGCTCACTGCTTTCCTAGGTCCACCGTTGGGCCTACTGCAGGAAGTTCTGTCATCACCTGCCAACAGCTACCTCACTGCCACTTGGCTTGCAGAGTGCCATGCATAGCTGGTGCTGGCTGCTGGGCCACAGAAGAAAGGTGAGAGGCTACCTCTGGACTGTTTTTGCCCATTCAGCTTGGCAACAATTGAATCCCCATCGTCAGTTCTCATGTGGGATTCCAGTAGTGAGGCATGGAACACTGGGACCCCTCATTCAAAAAGTCCATTAATCAGGTCCCCACTTTTCATTTTGCACCTGGGGACTTCATAGAGATATTTGGCTTGAAGCTGCTAGTGGGGCTGAGGGATCGCAGCCCCCATCATTCATCATCTGAATCCTGGATTTGAAGGAATGGGGTTTTTTTTTCCAGAGGGATTCTTGTTAACTGGAGCCCTTTGCAATTTGGGGAGGGATTCTTGACAATGTCCTCCTTTTTCTCCAAAAGCACACTGATGACATTGAAGGCACCCTATGCTAGGGTGGCTGTTCCTTTCAACTATTTCAAAAGATCTTTAGCTGGGATAACTAGTAGAATGCGCACAGTTTTTAGTTCATTTTAAAGGCCATATTAACCAGCCGTGAAGGATGCATGCTTATTGCCTTGCCCTGGTTATAGGTTCCCTCTAGCCAAATTGAGCTCCCTGATAGGCAAAAACACACCATTCCCAACCCCAAATCATAACCTAAGGGTATGAGATTGAAAAAATTAGTTCAGGTGGTACCCACCCTGGCTGCTTCTATGGTGCCCAGAGGGAGGCAGCTAAAGAAAATAAGTTATCTCAAACTAATATCAAATTACAAGCTCAGAGAACAGGATGCCAGGAAGACAAGGCGGGGCCCTTCCAAATAATACTCCTTAAATACCCAGATATTTGGTGGAGGTTCAGTTCAGACCTAGTGCTGCTGGAAACTGACTACTGAATCAATGGATGTAAAATGGCTCTAGAACATCGCAGAAAACAAAGACCTACTCAAGGCTGAAGCAGGTATTGTGTGACTCAGTCTCCAGGATGATGGAGCACTAATCATGCCTGGGAGACTCTGTCCTTGCTGTGCAATGAAAGACAGTGACAGCTTCTGGACTGTGGGGCACTGTCTCATCCAGCAGGCATGTCATCATTTCTTACTAGCCAAAACCTAAGATCCTACACTTTAGTGATCAGCTTTGTTAGTTAATACACACGGTCACTGCTCAAAGTTGTTGTCCAGGTCTATTTTTGTCATCCACTGTCTTAAGAACCCAGAAACACCATCACTATCCAAGGAATAAAACTGGATTTCCTTTAACCCTGCCAATAACAGGTGGGGAAGATTTCTTTTAATTTCTCAAAACTAGAATGATATTCCTCCTCTGAGGATAATGGGTGCTACTTTCTTGATATCTACTGTTACTCAAGAGGCCAATATCAACAACTCCAAAGCAAACTTCTCATATTTATTTCTCTTAAAAAAAAAAAACCATTTATTTAAGCACAAGATCTTAACATACAGTGGGGAACCCATTCCGTAGAGCTCCTCACTATAAGAAAAATAATAGCCAACCTTTAAGGGATACTAATTAAGGGACAACCACCATGCTAAGTGATTTACATAATCTTTTTTTTTTTTTTAATTTTAAAGCAACCCTAAATAAGAACTGTTATTATCAGTATCTCATTTAAAAAATGAGAAGACAGAGACTTAGAGAGGTGAAGCAACTTCTCTTAAAGCAACCAGCAAGTGATAACACCAGAATTTAAACTCTGATCAGTGTGAATCCAATCCATGCTCTTGCCCACTAGCTGGATGGGGAAGATCTTAAATCCCCAAGTTGGACTTTATTCAGTAGTTACTGAAATTCAATTGACATTTTGAAGGAGAGGTAACATCTCCAGCTTTTCGCTGTTCTCACCTTCCTCTCAGTAGCAGGTGAGTAGACATGAGCTGGGAGTACCTCTGATATCACCACACCCTCACCATGTAGTCACATTTGGGAGGAAGGTAGTTTTTTATAACTTACACTGGCCCTAGAAAGACAAGCAAATTCCTATCTGCAGGAAGAAATTTCCATCCCTTGTCTGGGAAGACAAGATTCCCACTGTTAGTATTGCCTTCCCTTGGAAGACTAGATTCTCCTTTCCCCATGGGAGATAAGGGGACACATGTGCCTGACAGAGGTCTGGGTGGGGGGAGCCTCTTTTATTCCAATAGTATGCAAGAAAGTCTTCTTGTTTCTGGTCTTGGCTTGCCTTCATTATTTGAGTCTCTCTCTGTTTATCTCTCTGTTTGTGTATGTATGTGCATGTGCATATGCAAGTGTGTGTAAGTCCCATCATTTTCCTTTGCTCTATTGCTATCTCCCTCTGCCTTTCAGTCTCTGTCTTCCTTGTTTCATAGTTCTGCTGTCCTGCTTTAAGAAAATGGTTCAAAACTTTTTACTTAAATTTCAGAACTGTGCGAAAGAGTCCTTACCAAGGATGCCAAGGCCAAACTAGCTCCAAGGATGCCAAGGCTAAACTAGCTCCAGTAATTTGAATGCAATGCAGAGGACACACAAAGCCCGAAGTGCAACTGAAACATCATTCAGCCTATATTCAATAAGGAACATTCAGTGTGAATCAGAGGTGAGGTCTCTGGATTGGCTCCAAGACTGGGTCAAACTGCTGGTTCAGCCACTAATGTGTGAAACAGGCTGAACACAGCATATACCTGGGTTCCACATGTCTTACCTGTCAAATGGAGGTACATGCTAGACAATCTCTAAGGTAATTGTCCATCAATAAAGACTGCAAAACACATTTGCCTATCTACTTTCTTGAATCTGGGCCCATTTGGAGCTGTCATTTTTACTAGAACATGGTAAAATGCTACTGCTCTCTTTCTGTTCCACAGTGCCCATTATCTACATCTATCTTCTTCCTAAAGTATATGTATATGTATATGAATCAAATTCTGCATCGATGTCTCCACCATACACTGAGCACTTGAGGAATAAACTTTCTTATAAGTCTTTCACATAGTCTAGTTAGTATGCATAGGATGCCTAAAAATAGCTTCTTATATATTTTTTAGTTAGGTTCAATGAACAAATGAAATTAACTTCTGCATCCTCTAAGTTCCTACACCAAACTACAAAAAAATTTCCTTCAAGTTTAATCATATTTTGTGCTGTCATTTTGTCTACAAAACTTCTTAAAGATAGGAAAGCTGCTTCATTTATCCTTGATTCTCCATCATCACCATAGAATATACTGAACAAATGCTTGTTTAAAAAGTAATTAGTAGGTTGGGTGTGGTGGCATGCACTTGTAGTCCCTGCTGCTTCAGAGGCTAAGGCAGGAGGATCACTTGAGCCTGGGAATTCAAGGTTGTAGTGAGCTAAGATGCAGCTGTACTCCATCCTGAGCAACCAAGTCTCTGTCAAAGAAAAGCCCACCAAAATCTAAAGGTTCCCTGCTCCTCCAAACCCAGACTCTAAAACCTAAAAAGGCTTTAGCAAAAAGGGAGAGAAGCAAAAAGGGAAAAGCTGATGCTGGCAAGGAAGGGAATAAGCCTGCATAAAATGGAGATGCCAGCACAGACAAGGCACAGTGAACTGAACATGTAGGAGATGCCGTGTGAAATGTGTGCATTTTTGAGAACCATGTACTTCTGTTGACTGTACAGTTTGAAATTCTATTTCTTTATCAAGTTTTATAAAAATGCAGAATTCGGCTGTACTCTTTTTTTAAGCTATGTTGTGAGCGCGTAGAATACTTCAGAGTTGTTTTGAGGAAATGGGTCATGTATCAGTAATAGAATGTCTCCAAAACTAGATAGATATGGGGAAAACACCTTTTCCTTTTAGTTTTCAGAGACTTCCTCTTGGGTCTCAGAAAGAGGGATTCTCTCAAGCTGACACATAACCACCTTAGCACAAATACCTTACAGAACAGAGAAACTGATTTGTTTTTATGTTCTACCGCCCTTCTCTGCCTTCAGTGTAGTTTTACTCCTTAACCCAGACATCTCATGGAACCTGACCCTAATAATTGCTTACTAGTATGTTAAGTAATCTGGACTTTCCACTGGCACTACTGAGATGGCATCCCTCAAAAGAGCAATAATTCCACTTGTAGATTGTGGATCTTCTGATAAAGTCAGCCATTTTTATTTCATTTCCTAAAAGACAGGGTTGACTTGAGAAAATTTGTTAACAAAACATGCTAAATGTAACATATCAACCCTCACTGTTAATTTTCCCTGTTCAAAGTATCAAATTAAGACTTAATTGAGTTTTATAGTCGCTTCATAATTTCGGTAGACGTTTGAGAAAGGGAGTTTGAAAGTAGCTGTAGATCAGGCCTGGTGACTCACACCTGTAAATCCTGGCACTCTGGGAGGTAAAAGGACATGGATTGTTTGGATGACTGTGTTGTGGTTTTGTTACTGGAATTTCTTCAGTGAGTCTTTGGTCTTGGGGCTTTGAGAATTGAGCCCACAGGCTACAGATCAGTGATAAAATGTGTCTCTACATCCTTTCTCTCTGAGGGTTCAAGTAGGTCAAGGATCAGAACCTGGTCCCCCTCAAACTAAGGTAGAAGGAACCCTGGATTCATCACAGCTGGCTGAAGAGAGCTTCATTGCCCCATGGAAAACGAAGGTAACTTTTGAGATGGTCAACATACCCTGCTCCAGCCACATACTGGGAGCTGGCTAGTCGACACAAAACGGAACTTGTCTTAATTGGACTTTGGACTTTGGGAAAAGGGGAGGAAGGACACAATCTGCGTACTCACACTACTGAGATAGGACAGGGGTGACTCCTTTATAGCTTTTATGAATGCAAAGGCACCCAGAAGGGATCTTGCACTCATAACCAGATATAGTACTCTATGTGTGACACAGGGAAAAGTCAAAACTCGTATGTGTATTGGCCCACCACCATGGTACAATTAAGGCCTGGGTAGAGAACCCAAAAGGAGTCATAGTCCCTAAAATCTGAATGCTGGTCCAGACCAGGGAAATAGGAAAACCCACCCATGTGACTCTGAAGTTTACTGCCTGTAGCACCATGAAAAGGTACTGTAGCAGAAGGAACTAGAAAAGAAAATAAAGGATGGATCAGAAATACTTCTATGCCTTAGATTTTGTATAAAAGAGAATGTAAAGTGGAATGTGAAAAGTGATTAATACTGGCTCCTGCAGAAGCAAACTGATATTGAGACCCCAAATTAAAATATATATGGAGGCTTAGTGTCTGTAGCTCAAGAAGCCAGGGCGGGAGCCACATACACCAGAGCTGGTGAGTTCAAATCTAGCCCAGGCCTGCCAAACAATAATGACAACTACAACCAAAAAATAGCCAGATGTTTTGGTGGTCACCTGTAGTACTGGCAACTTGGGAGGCCGAGGCAAGAGAATCACTTAAGCCCAAGAGTTGGAGGTTGCTATGAGCTATGATGCCACGGCAGTCTACCCAGGGTGACAGCTTGAGACTCCATCTCAAAAAAAAAAAACAAACAACATAAAATATATATTAGGTCTAAAAAGGGGGAATGAGAGAGGATACCCAAGAAGGGTGAGGTCTAGGACAACAGGTCTTCTCAAGGAGACCACAAAGATATACCTGCAGAGTCCTCTCCATGGTGCCAGCTCTTGGGAATTTATAGACTTAATTTCCTGGAAATTGGAGATTTCCACTTCTGTGAAATCCTACATTTCTGTGGGACCTGGAACAGAATCTCCTGCTTGATTCAAACTGACCAGTAAGAAAGCTACCTGTAGGTTGGAACTTTTTGACTGGAGATAAAAAGGGAAAGACTGAGCCAGTCGGGCAGCATGACCATTTCAAATTCTTCTATGCTATAAACTCCACCAGTTGAAATAAAAGCCTTTTTCCTCTTAAATACAGTGTTTGGGTGCTCTTTCTCTCCACTGGGCCTCGTCTTCCTGCAACACTAAGACCCCTTAAGAAACACAGGAAAGACAACTTCCTTTTGTTTTTGCAGGTGGAGTCTTCCGTCTTCCTCACAGGACCTCAGGAGTCTTAAGTCCTGGTCTGACCTCTGCTTTTCTTTGCATTTGACCTCCCAATTGCCTTGGATTTATGGAGTAACAATGATTATTTTGCACTGCGAGGGTGCCTTTGATCATGAGGAACCATAGGTTAGTTTGTGGTATGGCAGGATACATGACCTTTTGATTTAGCTTTGGTATTACTGGACAAAGAGGGTCCAGCAGCGTGACTGACAGTCAAAGTATTGGATAGGTCCCCTAAGCAGAAAATAAATAAGGAAACATGGGACTTAAATGAGACTATGGAGCAATTGGACTTAACAGACATTTACAAAACATTTTACCCCCAAATTACTATCAGCCAATATACAGAGACGGGGATAGGTCCACCAAACTTTCTTTGTTAGAAGGCCAGGATTCTTAGGAACAGTGAGAGTAGCTTCTCCAAGATTGTTCTGTTCTTACATTTCCACAATTACACTTTTATACATAAAAGTTCAAAGCAAAGACCACACCAACCTCTATTCTAAATAATAATCAGCATACCTCAGTGACCCATTATAACAGTCTAATTCAAAAGTTCATCTCCTAAATCAATGCACCAAAACTACTCAAGATAGGCATCTTTAAGGTGGAGTTAAATTTATAAGTAAGAATGGGAGACAAGGGGTGAAGGCCAGACAGGACGTCCACCCAGACCAGCTGTGTCATGTCTGCTCTAGCCTGACAGACTCCATCTTACTCTCATGACATGTGCTTTCGGTGATGACTGAGAAATAACTGGCAAAAGAAACACAGTTTTTAAGGTAACTGACAGCAGTAGGAGATATTTAATGTGTCTGAGGGAGGGATTCTTATTTTTTTTTCCTTCTTACACCATGCGATCTTAGAGTCAAAGCTATCTCAGATCTGAAGGATCCAAAATCCAACATAATCCTAATTTCTAAAGATTATAGTACTCTGCCTTCTTTTTACCTCCCCTTTTTATATGTAAGAATTATGACCCTAGAAGCTAATATTTAATGGTGGCAAAAATCTTACTACAGATAATGCGGAATTATGATAGCTATTACATAGACTATTCCAGACAAACAACATGGGCATGTTACAAAAGCAGATATTTTTCAGATTAGTCTGGTAGAGTTGCTGAATACCTGCTTTTCTAATCCTATGGATGACAACTTAATTTGTGCAGCAAAATTAATGAAGTGGACAGGATCAGTTTTGGAAGATGCCTAGAAGGAAAAAAGGAAAGACTGATATTGAAGCAATTATTCAGAGAATTGAAAAGGTTGTCCTAGATGCAAACTGCAGCAGATGTAAAACAGATGCTGCTGGAGCTTATGCACCTCCGGTGAAGTAACTGGGGTAGAGTTTATGCACCTTCAACATGCAGAGAAGCAACATCTAAAAATGATCCTAACCTACTTTATGAATAAACCAACATTTTATACATCTGATGGTGTTCCTTTCCCTGCAGCCACTCCAGATCACCAAGAGAAATACCAAGAGTTATTTGAGAGAGGACTTAGAGAATATCCTCCTAAGCAAAGTATCACAGGAAAGAAACACAACCATCACATGTGCTCAATACTAAATTAAAACTAGTAGGTTAATAGCTACCAGATCAGAGAGAAAAACGACAGAGAGAAAAACTCAGCCGGATTCAAGCAAAGGGGAGCAGGGGAAGAGGTTCTGTGGGCTCCCCCTATTGGGTACAAATGCACAGGCATATGGCACATCCTGAGTGAAGGACATGGCTACAAGTGGGACTTTAACCTTACAAATGCAAACTCTATTACTTAATTGTATGCATCCTCTGATTATTATTATTATTTTTTTTAGAGACAGAGTCTCAGTTTATCATCCTTGGTAGAGTACCGTGGTGTCACAGCTCATAGCAACCTCCAGCTCTTGGGCTTAAGCAATTCTCTTGTCTCAGCCTCCCGAGTAGCTGGGATTACAGGTACCCGCCACAATGCCTAGCTATTTTTTTGGTGCAGTTTGGCCGGGGCTGGGTTTGAACCCGCCACCCTTTGTATATGGGGCCAGCACCCTGCCCATTGAGCCACAGGCACCGCCTGCATCCTCATATTAAACTGAAATTTAAAAAATCTAAACACAATAAATACATAAATAAAATAAGAGTTACTTGAGAGAGAAGACTTTTTTCAAATTATGAAGAAAATAGAACAGATTTACCAGTGGCTAGTGATCCATACTTGGGTGATACTGGTAATGACATGGACACAGAGAGTGAGAAGCTTATGAAAATTTTTGTTTGGAATCAGAGTGTAAGCAAAATAGTAAAGGTAAATTTCTGCATATTAGTTTTATAAAGCAGTTTAGGTAAGGTGATTGAGGTGAACACAGAGCAAGAAAATGTGTCACATTTATTCCAAATGAAAGGTTTTGAGTTATGTTACTTCTGTATGCAAATTTAATTTTGCTTAACACAACCTATGAAAATAAATTGCATTCCCTGTAACTTAATATGTGTGTGTATATATAATAGTTTATTATGTACAGTTAATTCCACTGCTTTGGCTGCAGTAAAATCAATTGAAGGAAAAAAAGACAATGTTTCTTTTTGCCCTGTTCATTAAAGGGTTCCACTCTGAAGTCAGGAATCTAATTAAAAAGTAAGCTAGCATATTTTATTGTGTTCTGTGCTCCCATGTATAATGTGCACCCAAGTTTTGGGCCCAAACTTTCAGGAAATGTCTCCTTGATATAGTGGCCAGTTCTCATCTGGGAGAGACACATCTGGGGAGAGCTAACACTCCCATGGTAAATGTCCAGATTGCACCATCCTCCTGCGGTCATCTGCTCTATAAAGGATGCCCTTCCTCTGTCTTCTGGGAGCTTTTCCCTCTTGGTTTCCCTGAGGTTTGTGGCCAAGATGACCACATGTATGGCTGGTCGGACTGAAGCTTCTGAGGCCATTTGGCCCATGGGCAGCCAAACAGGTCCCTGGTGCCTACATAGGGATCCTAGTCCCTTCCATGCAGCCAGGCATTGGGCATCAGCCTTCACTCCCCATGGCCACAGTTCACTTCTCTAGCCCTACCACTGACCTCTCCCTAGACAGCAGCACTCAGCTCTTACCAGGTCTCAGTTCTCCCCAGACTATAACCTCATGTATCCAGACGCCAAGGCAGGAGGATGCAGTGCCCCTGGGAGGCCCGCTGGATTCCCCCAATCCCAAGCCCTACTGTCTACATATAATGTGCATCCTTATTGTCCTGCAAATATTTGGGCAAAAAACGTATGCTTTATACATAGCAAAGTGCAGGGAAGGTTTTAAAGATCACCTATTGAACTAAATTCAATAGTCTGGTTACTTTGAAAGTCTTTTAAAAATAAATTTACATCTATACTGAAAATCTCCATTTGTAAAGGCAACTTATTGCAATTCAACCACTAGAAACTTTTCCAATGGCAGGGAGGTGTATTGGCTTAAAGTTCACATAACAAACTTTACCTTTGTTTTGTTTAAGTTACTTGTCCTGGCCATATTATCTTTACTGGGTCTTTAGCTATATCCTTCTTTGTCTTTGGGCAAATAATTGTACTTATATCTAAGTTCTATAAATTTTCTATCTTGTTTCACCTGAGAACCATGCCTTAGGAAGTCCAAAGTTAGGGTTTTCTAGCTAACAATTATCTAAAGGAAAGGAATAGGGGGTGGAGTCTTCAAAAACTGGCAAATGAAAACTCTTAGTAATAACTATAATATTTGTTTTGGTCTGTGTTTCTCTGTGTCCATATGGATATATGTATTATGTGTGTGTTATATTTCTCTACCAAAATATATACAAGAGGTCTAAGAAATTGTCTTAAAGGAAAAAGAAAAAGAAGGCTCTTAAAAATATTGTAATGCCTTGCAGTTCACATGACTTGGATAAATGTTTGGTAAATAAGAGTAGTTTAATATTGATGGCTTAATGAAAATAGCTGCACTTTTTGATCAGCATATCCATGTACTTTAACTTTAGGGTTCTTGCCTAGGTGAAAACTACCTAACATTTGCAAGCTGTAAAATTGGTTAACAGGCAAATAATTTTAGATAATCTCCAGTTTTGTTTAATGAAGAAGTCAAGTACATTTGTTAAGAATGAGTAAATCAGGTGAATTATAAATGGGATAGCAGTTTATAAGTGAACTTCTCATAGTTTCAAAAATCGTTTTCGGTACCTTAAAGTTGTACTTATGAAATATTTCAGTCATTTCTAAGTATGATAAAATACTGAAATGTTAATTACAGAACATAAGTTAAATTTCATTACTGGCTTCTTAGATTTTATAGAAAGACAAAATAAACTTTGAATTATTTGATTTTGAATAGTTCTTTAGTACAGACTACTGTTAGGCATGTACTTCAGTTCTTGGTAATTTTAAATCCAAGCATCATGATAAAATATAAACCATTTTTCTTTTAATCAGCTGACTTTTTGTAAAAGGAAAAAAAAAGCGAAGAAAAGTGAAACTAGTTCTGCACTTCCTGCTTCCTGGATGAATTTACTTCTCTCTCTCACATACCAACCCAAATCCAGGGTGGAGCTGTGAGTTAGCAGCTGCGAGTCAGCAGCCTGCCAGTCTCTGGAAAAAGAACCTACTCTTTTTTCTTTTCTTTTCTTCCTTTCTTTCTTTCTTTTTTTTTTTTTTTTTTTTTTTTTTGAGACAGAATCTCACTTTGCAGCCCTCGGTACAGTGCTCTGGCGTTACAGCTCACAGCAACCTCAAACTCTTGGGCTTAAGCGATTCTCTTGCCTACAGGAAAAGAAAGAACCTACTCTTCATGCAGATCTCTCTGCAGCAACCTGAAGACTAGAACTGAGCCTCAAGAGACAGGTAGGTGAGGAAACCTTGGGAAAGGGATTAGACAGAGACACAATAATCTTAGGAACTAAAACAGAAACTAATGTAAACCGTTTTAGGAAGCAGTCAGACACACAGGGAGATTAAGACCGGCTGAGAACACAAACATGAATTTGTCATCATCATTCTTTGAAAAAATAGCAATAAATCTGGAAGAAGATGGAATACATAATCTAAGCATACACAAAACAATTTGGTAATTTTTATTTTATTTTTTTGAGACAGAGTCTCACTATGTCACCCTCCATAGAATGCTATGGTGTCACAGCTCACAACATCTAACTCTTGGGCTTAAGTGATTCTTTTGCCTCAGCCTTCTAAGTATCTGGGACTACAGGCACCCACCACAATGCCCAGCTATTTTTTGGTTGTAGTTGTTATTGTTGTTTAGCAGGCCCAGGCTGGGTTCGAACCCGCCAGTTCCAGTGTATATGACTGGAGCCCAAGCTACTGAGCTATAGGCGCTGAGCCCAATTTGGTAATTTTTATTATCAAATAAAAGCAAGTCTAGATGTAGGTAAAGAGAAACTTTATTCAAAAAGATTATTGCAACAAAAGAAAGAAGACTGTTGCAACATGGAGAAGAATCCAACCAAAAAAGGTACAAGCATCTCAAAATCTAGGCATATAGAAATTTTCTTTTTCAGGGTAAAATCAGCAAGGCTAGAAAGAGAACAGTATGAAAGTATTAAGATACTCAAGGAATATTTTCCCCCCAAAAATTAATTCAGTTAATTCTTATGAAGAGTTGTATGCTGGGTTAGGAGAAGAGTAGGTCAAAATTCAGGAACATGTATAAAGAAGAGAAGCTTAACTCATGTTTGCTAAAGATAATAATCATTTTGTTTCTATTGATTGGTGTCTTTAAACAGTTCAGCTAATCTTTTATAAGGCAAAGAATGGGAATTCAAAGGGTCTGTGTCTGGCCTACCATCAATTAAAGAAGGAGACATAAGTCTTACCTTACTTGTATGGTTAAGAGTGAATCTTTGTAATGCAGGAGTAAAAGGAAACTTGCCCTTACCCTCAAAAATTTCCTGACAGATCTGATACAAGTAAGACAGATTAATAAGAGAAAGGTTTACTTAACCATGTATGTGAGGAGAATCAGAGTGATTACTCAATGTCCCAATAAAGTTCAGATATTTTTACCTGTCCTTTCAGAGGGGAGGGAGAGGTGAGGAATACAGGTATTTCTTTTTAGGGGCAATAAACAGTCGCTAAGGAAGATGAATAGACCTGGGAGAATGAATGAATGGGGGAAACAGAATGACTTATAAATAAACCTGAAAGACAGACATAGCGTTTAAAATAATCTGGGCTGGGTCTGGTTGCATTTTTGATAGGTTTTCCCTATAATATCCTGAGATAACAAGGAGAGAAAGGATAGTCCATTATTCTTTTGATCTGTTACTCTGGTTTATGAAGATAGAGAAAAAGTCCCTTCCACTGCTTCTTGGATCTCAATGGGCCTATTATTCAAAATACTGTCAAGAAGTTATATTTTGGGTTAAAATTTCTTGACTTCCTTCAGCAGTAAGCATTTTCTCAGAACACAAAACGGTAGATGGAAATATTTAACCATAGCTATTTTCCAGGAAGAAAGTGTTAGTGGACTAAGAGGGCCCTGCCACCTATCACTGTCAGCCAATAGGCAGAGAGGGAGATCGGTCTACCAAACTGTATTTATCAAAAGGCTGGGATTCTAGAGAACAGTGAGAGTAGCCTCTCCAAGACTGTTCTGATCTTCCATTTTCCAATGTTACAGTTTTATACATTTAAGTTCAAAGTGAAGACCATGTTAACCCTTATCTTAAACAATAATCAGCAAAGCTGATATTATAGTAAACAACATTCTAATTCAAAAGTTAATCTCCTAAATCAAGCCACCTAAACTACTCAAGAAAGCATCTTTAGGGTGGGAGCTAAATTTATAAAACAGTAAGCATGGGAGACAGAAGGTGACAACAGGCAGGACTTAAACTGACCAGACCAGCTGTGTCATGTCAGCCCTAGCCTGACAGACTCCATTTTATTCTCACTACATGTACTCATGTACTTCCATTCCCCACTCCTATTACCACATTTCATATCTGTGAAATAGATTTTTTCTCTTTTGAGGCAGAGTCTCACCATGTTGCCCTCAGTAGAGTGCGATGGTGTCACAGCTCACAGCAACCTCAAACTCTTAGGTGAAAGCAATTCTCTTGCCTCAGCCTCCCAAGTAGCTGGGACTACAGGCACACGCAACAATGCCCAGCTATGTTGTTGTTGTTGCAGTTGTCATTGTTGCTTGGCTGGCCCAGGCTAGGTTCAAACCCACCAACCTGGATGTATGTGCCCGGCACCCTACCCACTGAGCTATGGGCTCTGCCCTATGAAATAGATTTTAAATGGGAATAATGACAACAAATTCTTTACTTATCCTGGGATTGAACTTATTCAGGAAAGGGATAGGTTTAAAGTTATACTAGGAACAACATGCAACACAGTTAATAAAAGACAACTAAAGGTACATTAAATATAATAACAAACAAAGATATCTAAGAATAATATACCTCCCATCCCAATAACTGAAGTTTTTAACCCCCATTTCTGCACAGTTCTGCAGTCCGCTGGTCCAACTTGAGTTTGCAGCTTTTTCTTGGAGGGATAGGGCTAGATGCGGGAATGTTGTAATCCAGACAACTTGACTCCTACAGGGGTTGCAAGGAGGATGTCCAAAGGCCAGTCCACTTTCCCTTGAGTCCATCAGGCCTTTTCCCCCAAGTCCTGAAGATAATCTGGTTACCAGCTAGAATGCATGTAGGTTTCAGGAAGCAGGGCAAGGGACCTCTTCTTCAGCAATTCGGAGGGTGGCATAGTGTAGCTAAGGAAATGGCTGGGCTTGCCATGACAGAGATCAAAGGTTATTTGCGGGAGGCCTTGAAAAAGTGGGAAGGCATCTTGGGTAGTGGGTCCAAGGCCAGCTGGAACTAAGGAACTAAGTTCCTTGGTTTGTATGGATCCATTACTGGAATGCAGCATCTGGAAGATATATCTCAAAAACTCCTCCAGGGTAAAGAAGTAAACAGAGGTTTATTCTGGCTTATTTACACTGACAGGGATGAAGTCAGGGTTGTATCAAGTGTAAAAGAATGAAACCATTTACAATTATCAATGAGAAGACTGCACCTGGACACATAGTGCTCCATAAAGACCCTGTGCGAACTTCAATCACTGCAATTATTAAAAATATTTTAACTATTCTTTTTAATTATGTGTCACCTCAATAAACTATAAACTCAGAAAAAAAATAATGAAACCATTTAGCAGTCACCTACAAATATCTGTAAGTTCTGAGCTTTGAGACTAAGGTTTGCACAATGAAAACATTAGTATTCTTTTTTACAGTCTTAGCAGAGTTCTTAAGATACTGCTTAGTTTTAAGAGTCTCTATAGCCCAGGATGAAGGAGGGAAGAGGAAGGTGAGGGGAGAGGCCGCGTGGAGGGAGGGTAATCGGTGGGACCTCACCTATGGTGCATATTGCAAGGGTGAATGTCAAATCTATTAAGAGCAGAGTATAAATATCATAACACAATAATTAAGTGAGGTGAAGGCTATGTTAACTAGGTTGATGTACGCATTCCAAATTGTATATAAAATCAGCACATTGGACCCCATAAATGCATTTATGTCATAGTTATGATTTAATAAAAAATTGTTGAGAGAAAAAAAAAAGAGTCTCTATAGAACTAATATAAAGTTCTGGGCTATTCAAGTGAGGCCATGTTGTAGCCACACCATTTAGAGAGGGGAAAAAAAAATTTTTTTTTTTTGAGACAGAGTCTCACAATGTCACTCTGGGTAGAGTGCTGTGGCATCACATCTCACAGCAACCTCAAACTCTTGGGCTTAAGTGATTCTCTTGCCTCAACCTCCTGAGTGGCTGCGACTACAGGTGCCTGCCACAACGCCTGGCTATTTTCTGGTTATAGTTGTTGTTGTTTGGCAGCTCCAGTGCATGTGGCTAGTGCCCTAGCTGGGAGTACAGGCCCATGCAACAATGCTCAGCTATGTTGTTGTTGTTGCAGTTGTCATTGTTGTTTGGACTAAGAGCCTTTCCATGGACTGCCGAATGGATAGATCTGCTGCTTCAGCTGTGAGTCTTCTTTGATAGTAACAGAACACGGAACGACAGGCCTGCAGACCCCACAGGCCCGGCCTAAGGCCTGCTTGGCGTGCACACAAGGCACTCCACATAGGGCGCGTTCACATAGGGCACATTTACATAGGGTACTCCACATAGGGCACGTTCTTGTCTTCACACAGCAACGGGAGGTGCAGAATGATCTCCAGCGGCTCAGCATCTGCAGAACTCAGAGATACCTTGGTTGAGGGTTTTGGTGGCGTCATTGGCTCCTTTCCAAAACTGCTTGTAGTTTCATGACTACTGAATATGTTCCAAAGTTTTCTTGGTGGCATTGGGTATTGGCAAGGGGATAGGTCTTGGGATTTACAATAGCCTCAATAATAACTGTGGTTCCATGGGCTGGACACTCCTCAAAAAAGTACAGCCAAACTCAGGGCGAGAACACTCATCTCAGGCTCCACAGTTTCTTATTTTTGAAACATATTTTTCTTTCTCTAATTTCCCGTTTTACTAAAAACAAATTACAGCAGAATCAATTTAATTGGCAAAATAAACTGTACTTTCAGTATACAGGGTCTGATGATTTACATAAAGTTCAGTAAGAATAATTATTAGCCATCTAGAGCTTTTCTTTCTTTTAAAATTGGCTTTGCTGGAAACTTTTTTAAGGAATCTCATGTTAGATTTGAAAGCCTCTTATGAGCCCAAGTTTCATCTGTACCACTAGATACCTATATACATTGGGTGAATTCCTCTTCTCTCAAAATCCCAAAGCAAATTGGGATTCCCAGAACTATGAGAAAGTAACATTTTTTATTCACCACAGATCAAGAAATGTTATTAATGAGATATCTGGCCAGTTTTTCCATTGGGCTTTTATTGGCCTTATAAAGTCAACCTTAATTCCTCAACACAGTGTGGCCACCTCTGAAAATGTCATTCCAGTCAAAGTCTTGGTAAAATAACCATTATCTTTTATTTTATCCTACAGAAGAAAAAAGATTCTTGTTGAACTTATGCAAATAACTATATTGTCAGAAATTAAGAATACTTACAAATGGTTTCCAAATTCCAGAGAAATCAAAGAGAGAGAAAAATAAATGTTTCAAATATTGTTTATAAGTACCTACATTGCTGAAAGCTGTAAATAGCTCAAAAGATGGAAAAAGGTTTTCTTGACTTTTAGAAAACAGAACACAGAAAGAATCAGCAATGTTTTAAACAAAAAGATCATTAAAAATTAGTTTAATTCTGTGTAATTAATTACTGTTCTGTTTCTGTTCTTTAAATAAAGCTGTGGACGTGTGCTTTTAATCCTATACTGTATGATCGCTAAAGTTATCAGAAATTTGTATTCAACAGAATCCATTAACATTTCCATTACTTTCCTTGAAGGATAAATTTTGGACTTAGCCAGTTACATAAAAACATTTTATGAGGTGAATTAAAAAATCATTATTGATAACATACACACAGACAGACTAATATTTAATAATATTAGAATGTATGTATCTATACAAACATAATCCACAGAAAATTAACCACCATTTCATAATTGACGATATTTTTTCCCCAGTTTCAAAGAAATTTAATATATTTACACATTATACTAAGGAACAGGTGATACATTATCATTTGTCATAAACTGATCTTTCTGTATTAAAATAGATTTTAAAATTCAGTATATGTCATTATTACCACTAAGGAAATCTTAGCCCTTTCTGCCTAAAAACAATATATTTAAATTATTGCTGTATAGTTGCTGCTTTCTGTTAATTCCTCAAATCATTTAGATAGTTCTGTTTTCTTTTTTTCTTAATTTTTTTCAGAGTCTCACTATGTTGCCCTTGGTAGCTTGCCATGGCATCACAGCTCAAGCAACCTCCAACTCTTGGTTTTTTTTTTTTTTTTTTTTTTTTTAGCTGTAAATCTTCATGGCCTGGGATTAGTTTCTTTTTTTTTTTTTTTTTATTTTTATTGAATCATAATTCTGTACATTGGTGCAATCATAGGGCATGATTCATATACATTCAGAAATGTTTTGATCGTACTGTTACAGATAGCCTTCATGGCATTTTCTTGATCACTATATAAAGACATTG
>CAUYON010148043.1:0-54301 GCA_963573935.1 Arctocebus calabarensis | reverse complement strand
CCCAGCTACTTGGGAGGCAGAGGCAGGAGACGCGCTTGAGCCCAGGAATTGGAGGTTGCTGTGAGCTGTGATGCCACAGCACTCTATCCAGGGTGACAGCTTGAGGCTCTGTCTCAAAAAAAAAAAAAAGAATTGATCCTGGGAACTTCCAATATCACCTCCTAGTACAGGAGGTAGGTCAACTTAACAGCAACTATGGCAAATTTGTACCAGAGCTATCCAGTCTTATACATCTTTGTCTTGGCCTTAGTCTTTTAACAATTGGAGGTGTCACAGACAGAGGTTCCAAGCTAGCGGCTCTAAAGCCAACCACCAGTGACCTGGGCAAAATTTCAAACTAAAGATCCTTCGGTTTTACACTACTCTTTCCTCTCCAAAGAAAAGCAATATCCCAAAATATAAATAAAATCAGTGTCAAGTGCTGATTTTAGTGAAACTATGTTATTAAGTCTGGGATTCAGCCCCCCTTTTTTTGTGAGAGAAAGTCTGACTTTGTCACCCCAGGAGTAGTGCCGTGGCATCATAGCTCACAGCAACTTCAAACTCTTGGGCTCAAGCCATCCTCTGCCTCAGTTTTCATTTTTAGTAGAGGTGAAGGTCTCCTCTTGCTTGGGCTGGTCTCGAACTCCTGAGCTGAAGGGATTCTCCTGCTTCAGCCGCCCAGAATGGTAGGATTATAGGCATGAGCCACTGTGCCCAGCTAAATTTGCTCTTTAACTCTGATATTTTGTTAGGGTATTGGGGATGTGTGCATGATTTTTATTACTTTTGCAGAATAAAGGGTGAATTATGTGTTTAAAGATGGGACAAGCTGGCCAGGTGCGGGGGCTCATGCCTGTCTTTGGAATTAGGCCCTTGGCCTCAGTTCACTCTGCCTTAATCCTAAATCCCGGGTTTAGATTTACACTGACCTCTGAGGGGGACCCTTGGCTTCTAGGGAAGGGAGCACCGACTCCCAAGAGGGCACAGGTGTCTCTAGTTTGGAATGCTGGGTGAGAAGTAGGTGAAGGTGGTGGGGAGATGGGGAAAGGGAACTCTGGAAATTCCACCCACCTTATCTACCCGTGGTGGATAGGAATCTCAGCCCAAAACTCTGACAGAGAATAAACACAACCTAACTTTTTTCTTTTTTTTCCAGACAGAGTCTTACTTTGTCACCCATGGTGTCATAGCTCACAGCAATCTCAAATTCTTGGGCATAAGTGATCCCCTTTGCCTTAGCTTGTGGAGTAGCTGGGACCATAGGTTCTCAGCAAACACTCGACTATTTTTAGAGATGGACTCTCTGAGGCTGGTCTCAAACTCATGAGCTCAGGCAATCTGCCCACCTCGTCCTCCCAGAGTGCTAGGAATACAGGTGTGAGCTGCTGAGCCCAGCAACACAACCTGACTTTTTTTTGAGACAGAGCCTCAAGCTGTCACCCTGAGTAGAGAGCTGTGGTATCACAGCTCACAGCAACCTCTAATTCCTGGGCTCAAACGAGTCTCTTGCCTCTGCCTCCCAAGTAGCTGGGACCACAGGTGCCCACCACAAGGCCCAGCTATTTTTGTTTGGGTTGCAGCCGTCATTGTTGGTTGGCGGGCCCAGGCTGGATTTGAACCCGCCAGCTCAGGTTTTACATGGCTGGTGCCTTAGCCCGCTGAGCCACAGGTGCCGAGCCCTTACAGAGTGTCACTTTATCGCCCTGGGTAGAGTGCTGTGGCATCACACTGCTCACAGCAACCTCCAGCTCTTGGGCTTAAGCGATTCTCTTGCCTCAGTCTCCCTAGTAGCTGGGACTACAGGCGCCTGCCACAGCGCCCGGCTAGCTTTTTTTTTTTTCTTGAGACAGAGTCTCGCTTTGTTGCCCTTGGTAGAGTGCTGTGGCATCACAGCTCACAGCAACCTTCAACTCTTGGGCTTAAGCAATTTTCTTGCCTCAGCCTCCCAGGTAGCTGGGACTACAGGTGCAGGCGCCCGCCACAACACCTGACTATTTTTTGTTGCAATTCTCATTGCTGTTTTAGCTGGCAGGGTTCGAACCCGCCACCCTTGGTATATGGGGTCGGCGCCCTACCCACTAAGCCACAGGCGCCACCCTCTTTTTTTTTGAGACAGAGTCCCACTTTATCACCCTCTGTAGAGTGCTGTATTGTCACAGCTCACAGCAACCTCAGACTCCCAGGCTCAAACCATTCTCTTGCCTCAGCCTCTTGAGTAGCTGGGACTACAGGCGCCCTCCACAATGCCAGGCTATTTTTAGAGATGGGGGTCTTACTCTAGGTCAGGCTGGTCTGGAACCCGTGAGCTCAGGTGATCCACCTGCCTCAGCCTCCCAAGTGCTGGGATTACAGGTGTGAGCCACTGGGTCTGATCCTAAAAGTTTTCATTTATTTAAATCTAGGTTGTAGAGGCAGAGAGAGCTTATCACAGTGACTAGAGGTGAGGCGCCATAGGAGACGCAAAGAAAGAGGTTTCCTCTAGGAGTCTCCAATCTTGAGTGGACGTGCAGACATACACACACCTTACCCACTCAAAGAAAGATCGTCAATGGCTAACACACAGATTTCTAAACACCTGGTTCAGAGCTAAATGCTATAGGAATGGGAGAATGTGAGATTAGGGTGGCTATGATGTTTCTGAGGAAACCACAGACATCGGTCTGTCCAGTGCAGTGTATCTCATGTGCAGAGAGACAGGGATGGATGAGCTGGTCCCGGCAGTCTAGAGGCTGGAGAACCGGAGAATTGTTCCCTGAGTCACACAGCTCAGAGGGACCCTGGGGTTGGACTCTGTCTCTGTCGCTTCCTAGTGGGGCTTCTGTTTGCCCATACAGCATCTCTGTGCAAATTAGAAAGTGATACCCATCTTCAGGTAAAACTGTGTTAAATTTAGTATCTCACCACATAGCTTGAACAGCTGTCCATGGCAGCTGTACTCTGGCTGTGCCCAGTGGAGAGCCCTCCTGAGCATCAGCACTGCAGTTGTCCTGGCTGAGGACGCACTTGTGCCCACAGTGGCTCGGAGTGCACGTGTGTTCCAGCATATGGATGTGGGGTGAGTAGGGGAGGGATCTCCCCCAAAGCTGCAGAACTTGGGCTGGTATCTCCACCCAGCCCGCCCCCCCCCCCATGTTTGTGACATTAACCTGATCCCTAGATCCTTTATACAGGGCCCAACCTGAACAAATGTGTATAGTGCTCCTTGAATTTGAATAAATTCCTTAATGTTTTTTTAATCGTGAAAGTTGCAAAATTTACATGTCCTTTTTCTTTTTTCTTTGAGACAGAGTCTCCCTATGTTGCCCTCGGTAGAGTGCTGTGGCGTCACAGCTCACAGCAACTTCAAATTCTTGGCTGAAGTGATCCTCCTGCCTCAGCCTCCCAAGTAACTGGTATTATAGGCCTCACCACGAACCTGGCTAGTTTTTCTATTTTTAGTAGAGATGGGGGTCTTGCTTTTGATCAGGCTGATCTCCAACTCTTGAGCTCAGGTGAGCCATTTGCCTGGGCCTCCTAGAGTACCAGGATTATAGACATGAACCACCACACCTGGCCCAACATGGTCTTTTAACAAATTAAACCTAATAAGATACAAAACCAAATTGAACAATCATCCTCTCTACTCTTTTCCTCGCTTATGTTTACTGAGCAACCATTGTTAAGTTTGCTGGCATATTTCCACTATTTATATATGCTAAGGGAAATATAAGCAAACACACACACACACACATACACACACACCACAGTAGAACCTCTGTACCACCTAAGGGACTGTAACAAACTGGTCAACATACGGAGATGGTCAACATAAGGACGTCTCAGTGAGTACATATCAGTACAGTAGGTCGAGTTCCTCATGTTGACCACAGCTAGATGTTAACCCGTTTGTTACAGTTCCTCAACTTACAGAGGTTCTTCTGTATACGTTTTTGTTTCTTTTAAACAACTGTTTTAACAAAAATGGAATCATACGATACGTGTACATTTTAAAAGTTTTTGTTTTGATGTTTGTTTTTTTGAGACCAACTCTTGCTCTTTTGCCTGGATTATTACAGCTGACAGCAACCTCAAACTCCTGGACTTAAAGCAATCCTCCTGCCTCAGCCTCCCAAGTAGCTGGGACTACAGGTGTGTACTACCACGTTCAGCTAATTTTTGTATTTTTTGTAGAGATAGCATCTCGCTCTGTTGTCAGGCTGGTCTTGAATTTCTGGCCTCTAGCAATCCTCCTGCCTCAGCCTCCCAAAGTGTTGGTATTAATGGTGTGAGCCACCTCACACAGTCACACCTTTTTAAAGTTTAAAAGTATATCATGCAAATCCTGGGTCCAGGACTACATATTGGGATCCATTCAGTGATATTTTTGATAACTGTATGCTATTACATAGTATAGTTGTACCATCATCTATTTAATCATTCCTCGGTTAGTAAGCATTGAGGTCTATTCCTTTCCCCCCCTACTTTATACAAGGCTATAATAAATGCTTTTATAAATACTTTATCATGAATTGGTACTCTTATTTCTGTAACTTAAATTCTTTGAAGTGGAATTGTTAAGTCAATCTATATGTGTAGTTCAATTTTAAGTGAGTTTTCCAAATAATATTTCAAAATGTTTTAGCAGTTCACCATTCTGCTTGCCTTGTTTATAAAAGCCCTTTTTCCCACACCCTCACCAGCCCTGGTAAGTATCAATCTTTTCAATATATTGCTCATCTACAGGGTGTTCCAAAAAGTTACCCCTGAACTCACCATACTTAGGGAAAATGGGAAATTGTAGCTAAATGTACCTTTATTTGTAAAATGTTCATTACAAAAGTTCATAAAGAGATGGTCAACATGTAGAAAACATTTTGTAAATACATTGTAAAATTTTGTAATGACTATTTTGTAAACAAAGCTATATTTGGCTATAATTTCCCATTTTCTCTACCTGTGACAACTTTAGGAGTGACTTTAGGAACACCCTGTAGTAATATGTCAAATAATTACATCCCATCTTTTTTTTTTTTTTTTTTTTTGAGACAGAGTCTCACTTTGCCACCCTGGGTAGAGTGCTGTGATATCATAAGCTCACAGCAACTTTAAACTCTTGGGCTCAAGTAGCCAGGACTACAGGCTCTTGCCACACAACCCGCTAATTTTTCTATTTTTTTTCCTTTTTTTTTTGAGACAAAGTCTCACTATGTCACTCTCAGTAGAGTGCTATGTTGTCACAGTTCACAGCAACCTCAAACTCTCAGGCTTAAGCAATTCTCTTGCCTCAGCCTCCCAAGTAGCTGGGACTACAGGCAACTGCCACAATGCCCAGCTAATTTTTTTTGTTGCAGTTGTCATTGTTGTTTGGCAGACCTGGCCGGGCTCGAATCTGCCAGCCTCAGTGTATGTGGCCAGCACCCTATTCACTGAGGTATGGGTGCCGAGCCTAATTTTTCTATTTTTAATAGAGATGAGGGTCTTACTCTTGCTCAAGCTGGTCTTGAACTCCTGAGCTCAAGGAATCTACCAGCTTCCCAGAGTGCTAGGATTACAGGTGTGAGCTACCATGCCTGGCCCTAATTGTCTTTTTCTACTTTGTGGACAATCTTTGTATAATAAGACTGTCAATGCTTATGTTATATTTGTTGTAAATATTTTCTTTTTACTCTTTTGATTTTGCTTAAGGTGTACTTTACCATATTTTAAATTTCATATAGTCAAATCTGTGTTTTTTAACGTCTCCTAGTCTGGAGTTTGGCCAGTGCAGTTCTCCAGGTCTTGCGGTTATACAATGTTCTAAATTTTTTCATCAAAAAAATATAGTTAAAGCTCGGCGCCTGTGGCTCAGTGGGTTAAGGCGCCAGCCACGTACACCTGAGCTGGCGGGTTCGAATCCAGCCTGGGCCGCCAAACAACAATGATGGCTACAACCAAAAAATGGCCAGGTGTTGTGGCGGGTACCTGTAGTCCCAGCTACTTGGGAGGCGGAGGCAGGAGAATCACTTGAGCCCAGGAATTGGAGGTTGCTGTGAGCTGTGACGCCATGGCACTTTATCCAGGGTGACAGCTTGAGGCTCTGTCTCAAAAAAGAAAAAAAAAAAAAAATATATATATATATATAGAGAGAGAGAGAGAGAGAGTTAAATTTTGAATCCATTTGGATTTTATTTTGAAATCTAGTGTGAGGTCTAATTACCACAGGGAGCCTAGAATGTGGCTGATACTCAGAAATAGTTCTGATAACGAATGAGAATCTGAACTTGACTCATTTAGTGACTTTTGCTTGTGTCTCTTGGCAGATTTGCTGAGGGAAGGAAGAACGGAGGCTGCCTGTTGCCCTGCTACGTCCCTCTGGGGAGGATGTGTGGAGCCAGGATGGAAGGCAGGGGCAGGCATGTTGGGGAGGGGGCTCAATGAGAGTGTCTGTGTGTAAGTGGTTCTGGGTACCAGGTGACCTGAACTCACACTGCATCCCGGCTGCCTCCCCTCCTGAGGGAGGCAGGTAAGTAGCTGCTTGTCAAGGACCGACTGTCCCTATGAAAACAGGGAAAGAACTGGAGTGGAAGTGGATATGAGAGGTGAGGCTGGCAGACACTGGGACTCGGGGGAATCTCTCAGAGGTTCCTGCTGCTTTTCCCGGCAGACTGTCCAATAAATGAGTCAGAAAGCTTGAGGAGGGCAGTAAGAGTTAGAGAATTCCTGGGGCCTAGAGACTCCAAGAGGGCTGTGTGCCAGCGTTCTCAGGAGCGTACCCTTAGCTGGAGCTTGGTCTGAACTTCCCTGGGCAACACACACCTCAGGCCCCAGCCAGGTTGCTGGAGTGCTCACCATTCCCCAATTATCCCCAGTTGTGACCTTGATCACACTGTTGCTTTTCCCAGTTCAGGATCCAATCCAGGATCACACTTTGCAGCTAGTTGTCATGTTCCTTTTAGCTTCTTTCCGATCAGACATGTCCCCAGCCGCTCTCTGTATGGCAAGGGCCTTCATGGCTGTTTTTCTTTTTTTTTGCAGTTTTTGGCCAAAGCTGGGTTTGAGCCCACCACCTCCGGCATATGGGGCTGGCGCCTTACTCCTTTGAGCCACAGGTGATGCCCAAGGCTGTTTTTCTTTTGGTAAGGAAGGTCAAATTATACTTTGAGATTTTAAAATAGTACAGATCAATTATTAAGTAGAATTTCTTTTCATTGAGTTTTTCTGGTGTTTTCTGATTAGAGTCAGGTTATGTATGTATTTCAGGGAGGTCTCTGGAGGGATTTCGTGGCCCCCTCAGAGTGCTGGATCAGAGACACGTGAGGACGGGGTGTTAACTCTGGTCACGGGCTGAGGTTGTTGCCTCCAGATTTCATTGCCATCAAGTTACTATTTTTGCCCTTTGTGATTAATGAGAAATTCATGGGGTGATATCTTAAGCTTCTGTAAATATCCTGTTCCTCATCAAACTTTCATCCACTAGTTTAAATATCCACTGATGGTTTTCTAACTTCATTATTCCTTGTTTATTTACTATTTGACATTTTGCTGTAAGGAGGAGCTTTTCCTTCACCCTCTCGTGTATGTGTGGATGAATGGGTGTCAGTGTGAACTCGTGAGTTATTTTATGTGTGTGTTATATTCCATTATGATGATCATTTATTGCTCAAGTTATCACAGATTTGACTGGGAGGATGTATGGGTTTTTTTAGCCCATTATTTTCATATATATATATATATATAATACACACTCACACACACACACACACATATATATATATATATATTTCAGTTTTTGCCTGGGGCTGGGTTTGAACCCTCCACCTCTGGTATACGGCGCTGGTGCCCTACTCCTTTGGGCCACAGGCGCTGCCCCTCTCACCTATATATTTGGTAATTTATTTATCCATTTATTTATGAGTAAAAGTTTATAAACTTCTTCCTACTTGTGCTCTTCACCTAGAATCTGAGTTTTAAATCAGGAGACCCCTTTAGATGTCATTTTGCTCTGTCCTGGCCTCCTTATTTTACATATGAGAGCTCTGACCCCTGAGAAGTTGAGGCACTTTTTTCTAACTGTGCCTAGTTAGAGGTAGAGTGTGAGCTGGAACCTATGTACCTGGCTCTGAGTCCAACGCTCTTCCTAGGACACTTTGAGCTTCCTTATTTATCATCAGGAACTTTCTGCTATGGTGGCTCTTTAGGCAACTGGAAGTCCCCACTCCCCTGCAAGGCATCAGGAACTGATGGTCCTTACAGAGCTCCTGGCTATCTTCCCAACATAGAATCTTCAAAACGTCTATCACTGGGGTTGAGCAATTTCCAAGGGAATGACAGTTATAAATTACCCACACCTGCTAGTGGGCTGACCGGCTTCCATGAGGCACTGTGATGGCGTCGGTGGCCTGCTTGCTGCTGCTCCTTCTTCCTCCCTTTGGCACCATCCAGCCTATTGTTTTTCATCAGGGGGCCACTCCTGCATTTCTAGTCCATGTGACTTAGGGAGGGCTGACGCCGCTGGACCAATTTGGATCACCAGGATGATTAATTCAGGGATGGGCATGGGACCCAAGCTGGGTACATAAAAGTCCCCCCTTGAGTTTTTTTTTTTAGACAGAGCCTCAAGCTGTCACCCTGGATAGAGTGCTGTGGCATCACAGCTCACAGCAACCTCCAATTCCTAGGCTCAAGTGAGTCTCCTGCCTCCGCCTCCCAAGTAGCTGGGACTACAGGCACCCGCCACAACGCCCGGCCATTTTTTGGTTGCGGCCGTCATTGTTGTTTGGAGGGCCCAGGCTGGATTCGAACCCACCAGCTCAGGTGTACGTGGCTGGCGCCTCAGCCTGCTGAGCCACAGGCGCCGAGCCCCTCTGCACTTTTGATGAGATGACTGGGAGAGAAGTGCTTTCTTTTCACTGGAGTAGCAAGTTGCAAGGAACCAAGTAACATGAAATTTCTGGGGCCATGTTTGCTGCCCTGTTCTGCCTAAAACATGGAGCCAACACAGAGGAAACGAAAGTTCAGCCGGAAGTCATCTCCTAATGGTATTTTAGTTACAAGAGCCAAATACCTCTGTAAGTTGATGATCCAAGGGACTGGTCATCATACAGAGGCGGTCAACACTGTACTGTATATGCACATGTCTCCTAGTCTAGTGCATGTCTAGTCTGTGAAAACTAGGTCAACTTTTTTGGTCAATGTAGGGAAGTGGTCAGCTATGGAAGCTCTACCAGAATTCAATGATCATTGGTTTGCGTTGGGTTTTGGTCACTTGCAATGAAAAGAGTCCTGACAATACCACTTCCTTCATGCTCAGCCCCCACCTCCTAGAGCTTCAGGGCCTCGGGGATAAAGTAAACCCAGGCGATGCCGGGTTAGCCAGACTCCTGGCTAATAGTCCAAACGAACCCTGGAATTACTACTGCTGTGGTTATGATGAGTAGCCGTCCCTGGTGTTCACTGTGGGGCCACAGAGGTGTCACTTCCCTGAGCCCCAGGGCGCTACCTCTATTGGTCTCCAACTCTGGCCTCATTCTGTAGTTTCTAGTGCATGCTGGAGTGTGTGTGCGTATGTACGTGTGTGAGTGTGTGTGTCTACGTGTGTATATGTGTATGTGTGTGTATGTATGTATGTGGGCATAAGTGTGTGTATGTGTGAATGTGTGTGTATGTATGTGTCTGTCTGTATGTAAATGTGTGTATGTATGTGTATGTGTGTGTATATAAGTGTGTGTATGTGTGAATGTGTTTGTGTGTGTGTCTGTATGTGTATGTATATATGTGTGTGTGTGTATGTGTATGCGTGTGTATGTATGTGTGTGTGTATGTGTGAGTGTGTGTATGTATGTGTATGTATATATGTGTGTATTTATGTATATGTGTGTGTATGTGTGTGTATGTATATATGTGTGTGTATGTAAATGTGTGTGTATGTATGTGTGTATGTGTGGGTGTGTGTATGTATATATGTGTGTGCATTTATGTATATGTGTGTGTATGTGTATGTGCATGTATGTGTGTATGTGTGGGTGTGTGTATGTGTGTGTATGTATGTGTATGTATATATGTGTGTGTATTTATGTGTATGTGTGTGTATGTATGTGTGGGTGTGTGTATGTGTGTGTATGTATGTGTATGTATATATGTGTGTATTTATGTATATGTGTGTGTATGTAAATGTGTGTGTATGTATGTGTGTATGTGTGTGTATGTATGTGTATGTATATATGTGTGTGTATTTATGTATATGTGTGTGTATGTAAATGTGTGTGTATGTATGTGTGGGTGTGTGTATGTGTGTGTATTTATGTGTATGTGTGTGTATGTATGTGTGTATGTGTGTGTGTGTATGTGTGGGTGTGTTCCTCCTGCCTTGCAGGTGACTGTAAGGATCAAGTGGGATGATATCCGCTTAGTGCTTGGCCCAGTGCCTGGAACGTACAATTCACTCTGCCTTCCACTTCCCTCCTCCTGATTCAGAGTAAGCATCTGTGATTTATTCCAATTTTCAATGCCCTGGATAAATAAATAATGGGCAGCGAGAGCACTGTTGCCAGAAATTTGCACCCGTTCTAGTTGATTTTATCTGTTTAGAGTGAGATATCTCAAAGTCATTGAATAAATTTATGTCACATATGTTTATGCAAATCAGTATTTTTCTTTAGCACTGACAGCCTTGGTCCTTGTTTTTTCCCCAGATGTTACAGTAGCGGCCCCGTGTGTCATGATTTCTTGAGGGATGGCTGCCAGCTCTGCAAGTGTCATAAGAGGTGAAATGTCCCTCATAGAGGCAGGCAGGCACCAGTGTCAGTGTGACCAGGAGGCTTCTGCAACCCCATTTTGTTCTATTCTTTTTATTTTTATAATACATTTTATTCTTCTTTATGAAGACTATAAAATTCATACTTATAAGTCAAACAACATTGACTATACAAAAATTAATTTTATTACCCATTTCACCCCACCCACTGAAGTAAACATTATAATCAGATTTGTGTGTATCCTTCCACATTTTTTCCCATATAGTATGTATTTTCCCACACTTTTCTACATACACACATTTTCCCTACCTACAACCATCCTCCTTTTTATATATCTAAACATACATATTTACTTGGCTAGCCCTTTTAATTTTTAATGCAAAATAAGATCATATTCTATTCCTTTCTTTCTTTCCTTCCTTCCTTCCTTCCTTCCTTCCTTCCTTCCTTCCTTCCTTCCTTCCTTCCTTCCTTCTTTCTTTCTTTCTTTCTTTCTTTCTTTCTGTAGAGTCTCACTTTGTCACCCTGGAGAGAGTGCCATGGCATCGTAGTTCAAAGCAACCTTAAACTCCTGGGCTCAAGAGATGCTCTTGCCTCAGTCTCCCCAGTAGCTGGGACTAAGGCATGTGCCACCATAATGCCTGGCTATTTTTAGAAATAGGGTCTCACTCTGGCTCAGGCTTGGTCTTGAACCCCTGAGCTCAGGAAATCCACTCACCATGGCCTCCTAGAGTGCTAGGATTATAGGTGTGAGCCACCATGCCTGGTCTTTCTTTTTTAAACTTAAGAATATACTGGTGCGGCACCTGTGGCTCAAGGAGTAAGTCGCTGTCCCCATATACTGGGGTGGTGGGTTCAAACCCTGCCCTGGCCAAAAACTGCAACAACAACAAATTAAAAAAGAACATTCTGAGGATGACCAAGTGGGAGTCTGCCTCAAAAAAACAAACAAACATACATACAAACAAAACACCTTAGCAATCAATACTAGTTGCATTGTCTTCCACTATGTGGATATACCATAATTTATTTTACTAATCTCCTATTAATGGATTCTTTAAATAGTATATAGCTTTTTGCTATTTTATATATAATGCTGAAATAAATATTCTTATACATATATTTACTTGTATTCAAGGAAATATTTGGTTATTCTACTCTTTTGACCCATATGCAACATAGGAAAGACATTATGTTATGATAGCAACATTTACCTATCTGTCCTTCTGTCTACCACAAAAGGAAACACCCTCCTGATTCCCTTCCCAGGGCATGCTTTTAGCAGAGGCCTGTTGGGAAAAGATCATTTCATAAATGCAGACCCTAGACCCAGGCATAAGACCAGCCTCACTCTGGCTCTTTCTGGAGCAGTGATTGCTCTGTCTGTCCGTTCTCCCCGCTCTCGTGCCTGAGCCCTCAGCCAAGGTGTTATTGGAGTGAAAGGGCTTGAGGTCCTGATAAATGAGATAACAAATCTCTGCTCTCCAGGGATGCAGGGCGGTGTCTGGGCCTATTGAATGGGCTCAACAGTGCTGTGTATATAGTAACTACTTAATTATTATGAAATAAGAACAATAAATCCAGTGGGTGAAGTGATCCCTTTGAAGTTCAGGTCATCTCTGAACCATCTGAGAAGAAAGAATGGAATGGGTAATTGACATTCACAGATAATCCCCAAACTTCATCTTAATCATTAATAGGTTCAGTCTCTTTACCTATTATATCCTTTCTTAGAACTGCTAAAATCACTACTGTTATTCTTTTTTTTTTTTTTCATTTTTGCAGGGCAGGTGAAATTGAGCTAATGAAATGGGAACCAGGAAGGTGGCAGTGTGGGGAGGCGGTGGGAGGATCAGGAGTCCTGCATGAGACTGTCACAGATGTCTCATAGCAACTTCTGAATCACAGAGCAGCCAGGAAGCCAAAAAGCACAGCCAGTTCTGGACCTAGAGGCCTAAGTACAGGTCTTCCTCTCCCTGTGGGCTCCCCCTGACTTGAGTGGGGCTCATGAGGCTCTAGGAAAAGAGGACCAGCCAGGTGCGGTGGTCCTCATGCCTGTAATCCTAGCACTCTAGGAGGCCCAGGCAGGTGGATTGCCTCAAGAGTTCAAGACCAGCCTGAGCCCAGCAAGACCTTGTCTCTAAAAATAGCCACGTATTGTGGCTGTTACCCATAGTCCCAGCTACTTGGGAGGTTGAGGCAAGAGGATTTCTTAAGTCCAGGAGTTTGAGGTTGCTGTGAGCTGTGACACCATGGCACTCTACCAAGGGTGACAAAATCAGACTCTGTCTCAAAAAACAAGACAAAAAAAAACAGAAAAGAGGACAAATTACTCTCCACCTATGGCCATCTTGGCTAGAGATGTCCTGACTTTGCCTTTGGGGTTAGTCATCCACTCCGGACATGAGGATGTGACATAAGTCTCCTTCTGTAGGAGGATCTAGGTGCATTTTTTTTTTCTTTTTGAGACAGAGCCTCACTTTGTTGCCCTTGGTAGAGTGTTGTGGGGTCACAGCGCACAGTAGCCTCACACCCTTGGGCTCAAGCCATCCTCTTGCCTCAGCCTCCTGAGTAGCTGGGACTACAGGCGCCTGCCACAACACCTGGATATTTGGAGAGACGGGGTCTTACTCTAGTTCAGACCATCCACCTACATTAGCCTCTCAGAAGGCTAGAATTCTAAGTGCATTTTAGTTAAAAGAAGTGACATCCTCATCTATCTGCTGAAAAAGAAAGAAGCTGGGGGATGGTATCCTTAGCAGGGAAGCCAGGAAGCCAGGGCAGCACCTGGCTTTTCTACAGGCTAGCTGTCTGATGCTGGGTCCACGGATTCTGCTTTTTCTGTCATAGTTCCTCCCCCTGCAAAATTTCAGATTCCAAGATTGTAGCCCTCTCTGACTCTGAAAACAACCCTGAGAGCTTGAAGAATTTAGCACTGCTGCTCCACAGGGGGGTTTCAGCAGGAAGGGGCACAGATGGCTTTCCTTGGAACACGTTCAGAAATGTGGTGTGTGATATACGGTGTGAACGAAGCGTGGTGCCCTTTAAACACAGCTTCCCCCCGGGAGTGCACACTCTCTGGCTCTCAGGCACATTCCACTGTCACTCTGGGCACAGGCAGCCCTGGTGGAGGCTTGTGCACTGAAACACACGTATACGTCACACACCCCAACTCTGACACATCTTGATGACTCACAGCTGACACAATCATCACACACACGGGGTGACTCACACACAGGCTCACACTCAGCGTGCCTGTCCCACAGCCCCACGTCAGCCACACCCACTGGCGCCTGTAAATGATTTGCATTCTTGGCTCCTTGGAACAGCCTGTTCTTTGTCTTTCTGTTCACTGTTCCACTCTTTCCTTCCCTGCTGTTCTCCACTTGGCTGGTTTCCTCAGCCAGCTTCTTGGATTGACCCAGGCGATCTCCAAGGCCCTCGTCAACTCTGAGGTCCTTTGTTCCTAACAAACTCCTCAGCGGTGAGGAGGTCTTTCCCCATGGGGTCTCATCCCTTCCCTGACGTGGCCATCTCTTCCTTGCTTCTTCAGAGGGTCTCCAAAACCTGGTGCCATCTGACCCACCAATTTCACAAGAGGAGGAAAACCAGAGTTGGTTGTGTGACAGGAAGTGCCAGCACCTTCTGGAGTGAGGGTACCCCTGCTCTTCCCAGCAGCTCAGGAAGATGCAAGTATTAGGGCTCCTGGAATACCGTCCCTTAGAATTGAGGACAAAACAAACAAACAAAAAGAAGATAATAGGGCAGTGCCTATGGCTCAGCGAGTAGGGCGCCGCCCCATATACCGAGGGTGGTGGGTTCAAACCCAGCCCCAGCCAAATTGCAATAAAAACTAGCCGGGCGTTGTGGCGGGCACCTGTAGTCCCAGCTGCTTGAGAGGCTGAGGCAAGAGAATCACCTAAGCCCATGAGCTGGAGGTTGCTGTGACCTGTGATGCCACAGCACTCTAACGAGGGCGACAAAGTGAGACTCTGTCTCTAAAAAAAAAAAAGGGCGGTGCCTCTGGCTCAAAGGAGTAGAGCACCGGCCCCATATGCTGGAGGTGGCAGGTTCGAACCCAGCCCTGGCCAAAAACCGCAAAAAAAAAAAAAAAAAAAAAGAAGAAGAAGAAGAAGATGATAGATGTCCCAGGCATAATGGGCCAAGGGCCTTGGCTCATGGGATGGACCCACCCAGGATCGGACTGAGGGTGGGACAGCGTGCAGAGGAAAGAGGGGCTTGCAGGTGCGGGGGATCTGTGCGTGGTCATCACTACCTACCTTTGCCTAAATGTGGCTGCTGGTCCTGGTTCCTGTGGGAAGACTGGAGTCAGGTCCTGGTGCCACGTGGGTAGAGCCTGTCACTTTCTCTCCCAGGGGGCCTCAGAAATGAGAGCAGGCACAGTGTGGCGTGAAGGCTTTGTCTCTCTCGGCTGGTAATAGCACTGTGGCCCTGGCATGCCCATGCGTTTGAGTCTCTGCTGTTTGGCCATGAAGTGCCCCAAGACCCCTCTTCTGTCTACCCTGAAGATGTGGGTGCAGAGGGTGGGTGAAATAACAGATGGGACTGTGCCTTGACAAGTTCTAAGTGACGCACTTAAATGGAAGTGAGAATTCCAAGAGGGAGGAGGTGGGACAGGAGCTGCCTAAGGCATCTTGGAGGAAAACTTGCCACCTGCTGCCCCAGACAGGGGAGAGTCCTCTGAGGAGCTAATCCTCCTGAGTCCCAGACAAGGATGTGGGGAACCTGTGCTCAGGACCCAGGTGGCACTGAGCTGAGAATTCTTCTGGGGAGTGGAGGGGCTGGTTCAACCTACAGCCCATGGGCAGATATCACGAAAATTATTAATGGACCTTTTTTGGTTTTTTGCTCATCAACTTCCATTAGTGTTTGTGAGTGTGTTTAATGGGTGGTCCCAAGACAGCACTTCTTCCAATGTGGCCCAAAGAAGCCAAAAGGTTGGACACTCATGTCTGGGCCAATAATGATGGGAACCCAGTGGCATTTGGAGCCTGGAAATAACTTGGGCACTCTCATCTCTTCGCTAGCTGCTTACCGTTTGGGATTGAAACACCGTTTTTAACTCTGATTTTTTTTTTTTTTTTTGAGACAGAGGTTCAAGCTGTCACCCTGGGTAGAGTGCCATGGCGTCATAGCTCATAGCAACCTCCAACTTGGGCTCAAGCGATCCTCTTGTCTCAGTTTTTTCCATTTTTAGTAGAGTTGGGATGCTTTTTGCTCAGGCTAGTCTTGAACCTGTGAGCTCAAGCTATCCACCCACCCCGGCCTCCCAGAGTGTAGGATTATAGGCATGAGCCATTGCACCTGGCTCAACTCTGAAATTTTTAATCTGGCAAAGTTTAAGAGCACGTTTTCCTGCTCCTTGAGTAAGACCCTCACATTGGACCACATTCTATCCCCCTGGGACTAGAATCCAGAGGGGAGCCCTTGCAGACCTGACATTTGGGTCTCTCTCTACCTCAAGTCTGTACCCTTTGAGTACCCTCAGGTCTCCCCTCACTGGAAAAAACCTCCCTCAGCAGACAGAGATTTCCAGTTAAGTCCTTCCTTACAGTCCTTCTGCTGATTTAGGATTCTTTGCCTAGAATGGCTAAGATTATCTAGGAGATAACCTGGCAGGTTGAGCAGGTCCCAGCCAGCTTCTGCTGAGACTGCAGCTCCCAGTCCTTGAAGGTGGAGAAGGTCTCTGTCTTTGGAACATTTAAAGACAAGGTTGGTCTGAACTCACCATATTGAGCTTCCATTAGACGTATATGGAAATATCCTCACAAATTTCTATGCTCTGCGTGTGGTTTCCCAGAGATGTGTTGCAGCAACTAGAAAAACTACACGATATTTCCATATGCTTTGACATGAGGGAGGCCCAGTCAAATATGTACAGCCCACTCACTGTAAACCCACAAAACCATCCACAAAAGCCAGATGTTATTTGCACCTCTATTCCAGATACATTTCATGGATGGAACTCTAACACAATGTTTCTTGAACTCTCAGTTAAATATTTAACTTGCCTAGCACTTAGTATGTGCCAGCCGGGGTTCTAAGCATTTTCCTACACTATGAATTTATTTAGTTTCTCAAAGCCCTTCTGAGGTGGGCTGTTCTTATCTTCATTTTGCTGCTGAGGGCCCTGAGGAAAGAGGTTAAATGTGTCCACCTAAGGTGGTGGTGCTGAGCCCACGGTGGCAGGCCTGGGATCGCAGCCCAGCCCATCCGCCTTGAGGAGTCAGCCTGTGGTCCTTACCCTGTCCGGGAGCAGCATCTGCAGAGAACTGAAGCCCTTTCCCTGACTGCCCTCCCCTCCTCTCCTGGGGAGTCCTGAGGAGCCAGGGTTCTCCCAGCCTCAGCTTTTGGGCCTCTTTTGGCCAGGACCCAGCGGCATCTCTTGTTTACCCATTAACAATTAAGCTCTAGGCATTTAACATATAAACGCAGAAAACATCAGCATAATTACAGCAAAAGATTTCAAAAGCTCTTTGGCAAGGAAGGGCCGGAATATTTACTTAACAAAAGAATTCCTTACTTCAGTCTTAAGAAAGAATTCACAATAGGATTTAACAAGCCAGCTTCTCCAGTAAATTAAAAACATTCTTTTACTCATTCAAAATATGATTTGTGTTTTTAAAAATGTGACTCCCGCACAACTTTTCAAGAGAACACTCACAAACTTTTCCCCTGAAAGCTCCGTTCCTACATTATCTTCCAATATTTGTCACTTGTTGAAATAGTCCTTTTCTAAGCAGATACAGATAATAGACCGGGGTGGGGGAGAGAGTGCCTTAGGGTCTGAATTTCCACCATTAGAGACTCTTTCCTTTGTTTTGAGTGTGTCTTTCACAGAGGGGTTTCTTTTATTACCCAAGAACAGTGTTTGTTCAGAGCGATGACTCTTTGTTAAGCATTTTTCCTGTGACTAGAGGGACTTAACCCAGTCTGTTAGAGTACAAGGCCCCTGGGAAGAGGAGGGAGGGGGGGGGGAAACCCTGGAAAAGAGGAATATTCACTTGTCCGTTAGTTTGTTTGTTCATAAGACTTTCATATTCCTATCATTGCCAGACATTTGGCATACAGAGATGAGTAAGAAAATGGTACAGTCAGGAAGGCAGATAGTTACACAGTGGGACAGTCAGAATGAAGTCCCCATTTAGACACAAGGACAGGGTTGGGGAAGGCGTCACAGAGATGACAGTTGAGTTCCAAATGATAATAATTGGGGCGGTGCCTGTGGATCAAAGGAGTAATGACCCGTATGCTGGAGGTTGCGGGTTCAAACCCAGCCCCAGCCAAAAAAAAAAACTGCAAAAAAAAAAAAAAGATAATAATTGAAAAAAACTCTAACACTTGTATGTGTTATGTGCCTGGCGTTACACTAAGCATCTTGCATTTTAACTCATATAATCTTCACAAAATTACTATAAGGAAAGCATATTATCCCTATTTTACAGATAAGAAAACTGAGGCTCATAGAAGTTAGGGAGTCTTCTCTATAGGGCTCTCAACCACGACGATGCTGAAGCTCAGAAAACAGCACCGACAAACAAACAAAGGTCTTAACCACGACTACACTGAGGCTCGGAAAACAGCAGCCACGAAGGAAGGCCTCAGAAGCAGAAGCTCCTCTCTGGCTCTCTCCTACCCTCTGACAGGTCTCTCAACCCCTGTGCCCCTGAGGCTGACTACAGAAACTAGAATTCCTCTTTCCCAAGGTGCGTCATAGAAACCAGAACACCTTTTCCCCAAAGCCAGCCATAAAACCTAAAAATATTCTGTGTAAAAACTGGCCATAAAGAAATTCTTCGGCCGGGCGCAGTGGCTCATGCCTGTAATCCTAGCACTCTGGGAGGCTGAGGTGGGTGGATTGCTTGAGCTCAGGCTTGCAAGACCATCTTAAGCCAAATTGAGATCCCATGTCTAAAAAAACCCATATAGCCAGGCATTGTGGTGAGCACCTGTAGTCCCAGCTGCTTAGGAGGCTGAGGCAAGAGAATCACTTGAGCCCAAGAGTTTGAAGTTGCTGTGAGCTATCACGCTATAGCACTCTATGGAGGGCAACAAAGTGAAACTGTCTCAAAAGAAAAAAAAAAAGAAAGAAAGAAAATTCTCTTACCTCTCACCCTGAGCCATAGCCAGAAGGAAGGAATGCTGCTTAGGCCAAGAAGAATCTAGATAGACAGGCCTTGCTGGGTTTCCCCACTCAGTCTATTTTTTTTTCCTCTGTCACCCAGGTTAGAGTGCAGTATTGTCATCATAGCTTACTGCAGCCTCACGCCCCTGGGCTCAAGTAATCCTCCTGCCTCAGCCTCCCGAGTAGCTGGGATTACAGGTGCCCACTATAATGCCTGGGTAGTTTTTCTATTTTTACTAGAGATGGGGTCTTTCTCTTGCCCAAGTTGGTCTCAAACTCCTGGCCTCACGGCATCCTCATGCCTTGGCCTCCCAGAGTGCCAGGATTAGAAGTGTGAGCCAACCTGCCGGCTCCCGCTTGGTCTATTAGCATTAGATCATACCTTCTTTGTCCAATCATATTTCTACATGGCTGTCCATACTTTGTTGAACCGAAGCATAAAAATGGACAATGTCCCTTGTCTCTTTGGGTCTTCATTCTGAAGGCTCCTGTGTATACATGTTAAATAAATTCGCATACCTTTTCTCCAGTTTCTCTCTCTCTCTCTAGTACTCTACTGAGGGCAACATAGTAAGACTCTGTTTCAAAAAAAAAAAAAAAGTTACATATACAATTGAAGTTCCCTTGTGTATTCTACCCTGAGATAACTACTATCCTGAGTTTGTATTTGCATTTCCCAGGCACGTATGTATGTACACTGTTAAAGCATTTTTAGATGTTCATCAACAATATATAATATCATTTTGCATTTTTTCAACATATAACTGGTATCATGTGACACTGCACATGTGACCTCCAACTTTTTTTTTTTTTGAGACAGAGTCTCACTATGTTGCTCTCGATAGAGTGCTGTGGTGTCACAGCTCATAGCAACCTCAAACTCTTGGGCTTAAGTGATTCTCTTGTCTCAGCCTCCCAAGTAGCTGGGACTACAGGCGTCCACACATGCCTGGCTATTTTTTTGTTGTAATTGTATTGTTGTTTGGCAGGCCCGGGCCAGGTTTGAACCCACCAGCCCTGGTGTATGTGGCCGGGGCACAAGCTGCTAAGCTACAGGTGCCAAGCCATGCATTCGATGTTTTAGTTTTGACATTTAATCTGTTAATTCCACATAGTCTAAGTTAGTTTATTTAAAATACCATATCATGGCTCGGCGCCTGTGGCTCAACGGGCTAAGGTGCCAGACACATACACCTGAGCTGGCGGGTTCGAATCCAGCCCGGGCCCACCAAACAACAATGACAGCTGAAACCAAAACAAACAAACACACAAACAAACAAAAAAAAAAAATGGCCAGGCATTGTGGCAGGTAGTCCCAGCTACTTGGGAGGCAGAGGCAAGAGACTCCCTTGAGCCCAGGAATTGGAGGTTGCTGTGAGCTGTGATGTCACAGTACTCTATCCAGGTTGACAGCTTGAGGCTCTGCCTCAAAAATAAAATAAAATAAAATAAAATACCATATCATGGGCTAGGCGTCTGTGGCTCAAGCGGCTAAGGCACCAGCCACATACACCTGAGCTGGCGGGTTCGAATCCAGCCTGGGCCCGCCAAACAACAATGATGGCTGCAACCAAAATATGGCCGGGCGTTGTGGCGGGTGCCTGTAGTCCCAGCTACTTGGGAAGCAGAGGCAGGAGACTCGCTTGAGCCCAGGAACTGGAGGTTGCTGTGAGCTGTGATGCCATAGCACTCCACCCAGGGGGACAGCTTGAGGTTCTGTCTCAAAAAAAAAATACCATATCATGAGCTTGGTGCCTGTAGCATAGTGGTTATGGCACCAGCCACGTACACTGAGGCTGGCAAGTTTGAACCCAGCCTAGGCCAGCTAAACAACATGACAACTGCAACAACAACAAAAAAATAGCCAGGCATTATGAAGGGCACCTGTAGTCCCAGCTACTTAGGAGGCTGAGGCAAGAGAATTGTTTAAGTCCAGAAGTTTGAGGTTGCTGTGAGATGTGATGCATGGCACTCTACCAAGGGCAACATAGTGACATTCTGTCTCAATAAATAAATAAATAAATAAGACTCGATGCCTGTGGCTCAAGCGGCTAAGACGCCAGCCGTGTACACCTGAGCTGGTGAGTTTGAATCCAGCCCAGCCTGCCAAACAACAATGGTGGCTACAACCTAAAAATAGCCGGGCGTTGTGGTGGGTGCCTGTAGTTCCAGCTACTTCAGAAGTGGAGGCAAGAGACTCGCTTGAGCCCAGGAATTGCAGGTTGCCGTGAGCTGTGATGGCAAAGCACTCTATCCAGGGTGACAGCTTGAGGTGCTGTCTCAAAAAAAAAAAAAAAATCATATCATGAAAAGCATATAAATCATTAAAATACTACCACGCTATATTCCATCCTATGAATAATATACCGTGTTAATGCTCTAGCTTTTAAAATGTTTTACTATTAAGACAATGCTGTGAAGAACTTTCTTGAACTTGTCTTTCCTTTTCATTATTTTTTTTTTGAGACAGAGTCTCATTCTGTTACCCCAGCTAGAGTGCTGTAGCATCATAGCGCACAGCAACCTCAAACTTCTGGGATCCTGAGCAGCTGGGGCTCCTCCACAATGCCCTGGCTAATTTTTTCTATTTTCAGTAGAGAAAGGGTCTCCCTCTTGCTCCAGAGCTCAAGCAGTCTTCCTGCCGTGGCCTCCCAGAGTGCTAAGGTCCCAGGCTCCGAGTCACCTGCCCGGCCCCTACATGTCTTTTTTGTGCTCATAAGATAATTTTTAGAAGGGGCATAACTGGGTAAAGGTAGGCTCGTTTTTAGATTTACCTCATTTAATTGACCAGTTATAGTATTACCAGCAGTATGTGAGAGTCCTATTACTCTACATCTGCCCAGTATTGCAATTTTTGAGTATGAAATTGTTTATCATTATTTTAATTGCATTTCCTGATTACTAGGGAAGGCAAATATTATTAGTTTTTGTTTTTCCTCTGAGAATTTCCTCCTTACTTTTGTCTACTTATTATTCATTTGGACTTTTCTTCCTTGGTTTTTTAAATTAAAAAGATTGATTTTTAAAAAATTTAAAAATCAGAGTGAAAATGCCCTTTTTTAGGGAGGGAGTGTGTAATATTTTGAGTTTTGCATATGTGTAGATTCCCATGATCACACTGCGCTCAGGGTGCAGAACAGTCCTATTATCCCAGGCAACTATCAGAATATTTTAAACTATGAATTCAATGTCTTCGAGACTATTTGGGTTATCTATCTCTGCTTAGGTAAGCTTTATGACTTTCAAGGAATTGATTCATTGTATCTAACTTACCAAATTTATCTTTGTGTGTCTTAGTTCCATTGATATTCTTTGTTGTTTTTGTTTTAAATTTCATTGGTTTCTTTCTTTCAATTCTTTCCTTCTGATTTCTGGTTTACTTTGCTTTTCTTTTTCTAACTTCTTTTTTTTTGTAGAGACAGAGTCTCGCTTTATTGCCCTCAGTGGAGTGCTGTGGCGTCACACAGCTCACAGCAAACTCCAACTCCTGGGCTCAGGTGATTCTCTTGCCTCAGCCTCCCGAGTAGCTGGGACTACAGGTGCCTGCCACAATGCCTGCCTATTTTTCTGTTTTGCAGTTCGGCTGAGGCCGGGTTTGAACCTGCCACCTTCGGTGTATGGGGCCAGCGCCCTACTTGATGAGCCACAGGGGCCACCCTCTTTTTCTACCTTCTTAAGGTGGAAGCCCAGAATATTGATTTAAGATCTTTCTTCTTCTTCAAATATAAGCATTTAACAGCATTTGTTTCCCTCAAGCACTGCTTTAGCTGCATCCCATAAATTTCATGTTGCTTTTTTCATTCCATTCCTGGCGTTTTCTAATTTTCCTTGAGGCTTCCGCTTTGACCCACGGTTTATTATGTTTAATTTCTAAGTGTTTGGAGGTTTTCCAGTTATCTTTCCATTATTGATTACTAGTTTAATTCTATTATGGTCAGAGAACATACTTTATATGATTTCAAGTCTATTACATTTACTAAGGTTTGTCTTATGACCCTTGATATCATCTATCAAACTGAATGTTCCCTGTGCATTTGAGAAGAATGTGTATCCTGTTCTCCTAAGGTACAGTGTTCTGTAAGTGTGAATTGCATCCAGCTGAGAGATGAGAAGGTTCAGAGCTTCTTTGTATTTGCAGATTTTCTCTGGCTTGTTCTGTCAATTATGGAGAGAGGAGTATTGAAATCTTCAACTGTAATTATGGATTTGTCCAATTTTCCTTTCAATTCTATCAGCTTTTGCTGCTTGTATTTTGAAGCTTTTTTGTTAAGTGCAAACACTTCTAAAATCGTTATGTCTTCTTGGTGAATTGACTCTTATTATTTGTATTACTGCTCTGTATCCCTGGAAATTATCTTTGCTTTGAAGTTTCTTTTGTCTAATACTAATATAACCACTCCAACTTTCTTTTGATGAGTATTTGCATGGAATATCTTTTTCTTTTTTCTTTACTTTTAGCTTGCCTGTGTTTTTTTAAAAAAACCTTTCACCATGATTACATTAATGTACACAGCTATGATTTAATAAAAAAAAAAAGAAAGAAAGAAAAAAGTTTATTTTGGCAACTTAAGCCTGGAGATGTAAAAGTTGCCTGTATCATAAAATTTTAGACAGGAAATAGTTGAGTCTTGTTTTCTGTTTGTTTTAAAATCCAATCTGATAATCTCTGTCATTTAGATCATTTCATTTCATGGAAGTATTGGTGTGTTTGAAATTAAGTCTCCCTTTTTAGTATTTTTCTTTTTTTTTGACACAGAGACTCAAGCCGTCACCCTGGGTAGAATGCTGTGGCATTATAGCTCACAGCAACCTCCAACTCGGGCTCGAGTGACCCTCTTGCCTCAGCTTTTCTATTTTTAGTAGAGATGGGGGTCTCGCTTTGGCTCAGACTGGTCTCAAACTCAAACTCATGAGCTCAAGCAACCCCCCCACCCCGCCTCACCCTCCCAGAGTGCTAGGATTGCAGGCATGAGCCACCATGCCCATCCTAGTATTTGTTTTCTGTTTGTTGCCTCTGTTTTTTTATTCCCATTTCCCTTTTCTTGCCTACTATTGGATCATTTGAATAGTTTTGGGTATTTCATTTTAATTTATCTGTTGGGTTTTGTGTTTTTTAAAATTCCTATTATAAAGTGATTTTATTAAATTGATTTGGACATACTGTAGGTCAAATAATATTTTGTGAACAATTATGGACTTTAAAGCTCAACATAAAATTAGTAGCTTCAAGAGGGTTAATCATATTCCTCAGCAGCAATGGCATGATAAAATAATTCAACCATGTAGAACTCTAGGACTAGCTGGAAGCTCAGAAATCAGTTAGCCTAATACCCTCTTTCTGAGAGAAAACTAGACTCAAAGATTAAGTAATCTGCCCAAGCTCGTATACCTAAAAGTAATAAAGCTAGAAATCAAACAAATTTTTCCCAAAACTAAAATTCTATCAATGATATTTCAACTGGCTCTCTATCAACTAAAAGTCTAAGCTTCATCTATTGGGTTTTAACTATATGTTTTTGTATACTTAAAAATTTTTAGTGGTTATTCTAAGGATTATAATATACATACTTAATCTTTCCCAGTCTATTTGTTTATTTATTTTATTATTTTTTTCATTTGTTTTTTTTTTTTTTTTGAGACAGAGCCTCAAGCTGTCACCCTGGATAGAGTGTCATGCATCACAGTTCACAGCAACCTCCAATTCCTGGGCTTAAGCGATTCTCTTGCTTCAGCTTCCTAAGTAGCTGGGACTGCAGGTGCCCACCACAAGGCCCTGCTATTTTTTGGTTGTAGTTGTTGTTGTTTGGCGGCCCTGGGCTGGATTCGAACTCACTAGCTCTGGTATATGTGGCTGGAATCTTAGCCGCTTGAGCTACAGGCACCCAGCCTCCCAGTCTATTTAGAATTAATATTTTACAACATCACGTGGAATTTGAAGCCTCTCCACATATAGGTCCCCACCCCCCCCTTATCTTGTAGTTGTCATCTGTCATCTACATGTGTTGAAACTCCTTGGATTATGGTATAATTTCTGCTTTCAGTTGTCATAAGTAAGGGTGGAGGGAAAGCTTCCCTTCCAAAAGTGTTGCTGGAATGGCCTGTGATAAAATGAATTAATAGAAGAAAAAGGCATAGACATTTGTTAGCATGCAAAAGCACAGAAGTTATATACAGTGTGAGACTCAAAGAAGGCCCAGATGGTGGAGGGTCATACACTCTTCACAGGAGAGAGGGAAAAGGCGAAAAGGTAAGCAATTTGAAGGGTTGTAAATGATTTTTAGGGGAAATGAATGGGCCTGGCAGGCATTATCTTGTAAATGATTCTCCTAAATGAGACCAGCAAGTTACAGGAAGGTGAGGGTGGAGCCGCACTGAGAGCAAAGGCCATCTTGTCCTGGATAAAGTCTTCCCTTAATCCCAGAGGGGGGACCAAGCTCTGTCGGGGGGGGGCGAAGACTTCCGTCTCTCCTCTGAAGGTTGATCCTTTTCCTGGTTAGTTGATGAGATTCTTAGGCACAGATCTTAAGACAATTGCATTTCTTTTTGGAAAGATTTCCTAAAGTAGACAAGGAAATTCTAGAGGAAGTTCCTCCCTGAACTTAGGTGATTGTGAGGCAGCCTCTCAGGTTTTGGGTTCACAGCGTTCAGCAAACCACAGCACCATTCTGTCTGGACATTGTTTCCTGAGCCCCAACATATACGTGTTTTATTTTTTATTTTTTTGCAGTTTTTGGCCGGGGCTGGTTTTGAGCCCGCCACCTCTGGCATATGGGTCCAGCGCCCTACTCACTGAGCCACAGGCGCCACCCGACATATACGTGTTTTAAAGAACCTAAGAGAATGGTCTTTTTAATTTTAACTTGATTTCGAGTATTTTTTGTTTCTTTTTCTTCACTCCTGATGCTCTAAATTTCCTTCAGAGACGCTTTTCCCGGCCAGACAAGGTGGACCAGGCCTGTAATCTTGCACTCTGGGAGGCCGAAACACGAGTTTGAGACCAGCCTGAGTAAGAGCAAGACCCTGTCTTTACTAAAAATTTAAAAACTTTAGTCAGGCATTGTGGTGCACACCTGTAGCCCCAGCTACGTGGGAGGCTGAGGCAGAAGGCTCGATTGAACCCAGGAGTTTGAGGTTGCTGTGAGCTAGGCAACTCTAACCAGGGCAACAGAGTGAGATTCTGTGTAAAACAAACAAACAAACAAACAAACAAACAAAAAAGGGACTGCCTTTAGGATTTATTCTAGAACAGGTCTAGAATAAATGATGAAACCTCCGTGGTCTCTTTTTCTCTTTCCTTAGATCAGGAAAGTCTTTTTTGGCTTCTCTTGCTATCCTCATCTGGAGTATACATCTCTGGGTTTGGGGGCTTCCTTCAAGCCAGGGGATGTTAAAGGGGAAAAAAAAATGCTAAACTGGTTGGATGGAATTCTGGTGTCTTTCCCAGTTGGCCTGTTACTACTGACCTTTCTGCATCCTCAGATAGTTGGCTACCCCGTGCAGACAGCCCAGGCTTATAGCTGTACGAGGTGTAAGAGACAGGTGGGGGGCTGCTTCCTCTGTCTTGCTGGAAGTGAAACTTCTCTTACACTGATCTTTACGAGGTTATAGAACATGGACACTAACCCCTTTGTCCCTGTGTATATTGCACGTATTTTCTCCTGGTCCTTGTCTTTAATTTTTTTGATGTCATCTCTTATTTAAATGGAAGTTTTAGGCAAGGTGCTGTGGCTCACACCTATAATCCTAGCACTCTGGCAGGCAGAGGCAGGCAACTTGCTTGGCTCAGGAGTTCAAGGCCCGGTCTCTACTAAAAAGCCAGGCATTGTGGAAGGTACCTGTAGCTACTTGGGAGGCTGGGGCAAGAGGATCTCTTGAGCCCGAGAGTCTGAGATTGCTGTGAGTTATGAGGCCATGACACTCTACTAAGGGTGACAGAGTGAGATTTTTGTCTCAAAAAAAAAGAGAGAGAGAAAAAAAGAAAAAAAATGGATGTTTTATATTTTATAATAGTTAAAATTATCAATACACTAGAACCTCCATAGTTGGCCACCTCCCTGCACTGACCATCTCCTTAAGTTGACCTAATTTTCATAGAGTGGACATGCCCCACATGTGTGTATCAGTACAGGAGGCCGAGGTCCTTACGTTGACCACCTCCGTATGTTGACCAGTTCGTTACAGATGTGTGGGTTTCTGGGCTCTTTTTATTTGATGTGTTTGTTTACTCTTCCTCAATTATCTATGAAGTAACTTTTATGGATTTAGAAGAAGGCTTGGTATCCGGTAGAGCAAATCCTCTCATGTTGTTCTTCAAAATTGTCTTAGCTTTTCTTAAGTTTTAATCTTTCATGTGAAGTTTGGTATAAAGTTGTTGAGTTACAAGAAAAATCTACTTGGGAATTTTTTTTTTTTGGAGACTGAGTCTCAAGCTGTTGCCCAGGATAGAGTGCCGTGGCATCATAGCTCACAGAAACCTCCAACTTGGGCTCAAGCAATCCTTTTGCCTCAGTTTTTCTATTTTTAGTAGAGATGGGTGTCGCTTTTGCTCAGGCTGATCTCGAACACATGAGCTCAAGCAATCCCCCTCCTCAGCCTCTCAGAGTGCTGGTATTACAGTCGTGAGCAACCGCACCCAGCCACTACTTGGGAATTTTGACTGAAATTGCATTGAATTAATATATTAATTTTTGGTATAACCAATACCTTTCCTTTCTTTTTTTTTTTTTTACAGTAGCATTTTATTTTTAATACCTATTATGCCATGAATTCACAGGGGGTGGGTTCCAGAGCTCAGGCTCCTTTCCATTGGTTCTCACAAAGTGGGCTTCTCTGGGTGAAGGAGGCTGGCACTTCAGTTGAACCCAGGTCCCTTTCTCTTCGGCTTCCTTCTTTTTCTGATCATTTTCCTTCACACGTTTCGTTTCTCGGGAAGCTATCTTGGCTCTTGGAGTGTTTAACATGCTCAATACAAACATTAATCCTCTTGGCAAGAATCTTGCCCTTAACTTGTTTGTTCACAACATGCCAACAGCATGCTGGGTAACATTGCAGACTCTTCCAGTTTTGCCGTGGTGACATTTGTGTGGCGTGCCTTTTTGAACAGTATCCATCCCCTTGATGTCTACAATATCACCTTTTTTGCAGATTCACATATATGTGGCCAAAGGAACAACTCCATGTTTTCTAAAAGGCCTAGAGAACATGCATCAGGTGCCTCTCCTCTTTCCCTTTGTGTTTGTCATTTTGGTGAATTACTGGAAGATGGCCAGTTCTTTCCAGCCAAAAAGAACTGATATCCTTTCAAGATCAATTTTTTTTTTTTTGAGACAGAGCCTCAAGCTGTTGCCCTCAATAGAGTGCTATGGCATCACAGCTCACAGCAACCTCCAACTCCTTGGCTCAAGCATTCTCCTGCCTCTGCCTCCCAAGTAGCTGGGACTACAGGTGCCTGCCACACCTGGCTACTTTTTGGTTACAGCCGTCATTGTTGTTTGGCAGGCCCACGCTGGACTTGAACCTACCAGCTCAGGTGTATGTGGCTGGCACCTTAGCTGCTTGAGCCACAGGCGCCAAGCCTCAAGATCAAAAAAAAAATTTTTTTTTGAGACAGAGCTTCAAGCTGTCACTCTGAATAGAGTGCTGTAACATCACAGCTCCATAGCAACCTCCAATTCCTGGGCTCAAGCGAGTCTCCTGCCTCTGCCTCCCAAGTAGCTGGGACTACAGGCACCCGCCACAACGCCTGGCCATTGTTTGGTTGTAGCCGTCATTGTTGTTTGGCGGGCCCGGGGCTGGATTCGAACCCGCCAGCTCAGGTGTACGTGGCTGGTGCCTTAGCCCCCTGAGCCACAGGCGCCAAGTCGAAAGATAAAAATATTGTATCTATTCTGTCAGTGGCGCTATGCCACCTGGTCACCCTTGTCAGTGCCACGGTGGCACCCCATAAAACAGCACGAGTAAAATAGTCGGGACATGGATTGAAAGTACAAGCCTGCAAGAGGTGGGCTTCCCATAGGTACAGGGAGAGCCCCGAGTAACCTCTGTCGCGGCCTTTTATTGAAGCATTAAACAACAGGTGTGGGGGTCCACGTACTAGGATCACGTGCTCAATGGTCACTACGTGCTCTTTCCCCACAGGCTCCACTCACACCCTGTTGCACCACAAATGTTGAAGGTCCAACACCTGCTTGCTAAGGAGCGACTGATCTTAACTCACTAATGAATGCAGTTGCTTGAGGGCTTGTCTCTGGGCAACAAAACATCTCCATGCTGCCGGAGATTGTCTCGCTCCCAGTGTCTCCCTCAAAAACCAGTGACCACTCCTACAGGCCTGGTGCTCAGTCTCCCACACTATTCATTTATTCAAATTTTTTTTAGAGTCTTTAATAATGTTTTGTAATTTTCTTCAAAATTACAACTTTTATTAGATTCCTGAACATAGGACATTTTTGCTGTTATTGTGAATATAATGGGTTGTTAAATTAGATTTCTTTACTGAGATTTTCTATTAGTTTTAATAATTGATATTTTTTATTTTGTACACACTGTCTTATTATTTGCAAATAAGGATAGTTTTTTTCTCTCTCCTCATTCCCCAATTCTTCTCTTATTTCTTTTTCTTCTTGCATCATATTGGCTACAAACTCCAGTACAATGTTGCATAGAAGCAGTAACAATAGGCATCATCACCTAGTTGTGGACTTTAATGGCATTTTTTTTTTTTTTGAGACTGAGCCTCAAGCTGTTGCCGTGGGTAGAATGCCATGGCGTCACGGCTCACAGCAACCTCAAATTCTTGGGCTTGAGCAATCCTCTTGCCTTGGCCTCCTAAGTAGCTGAGACTGTAGGTACCTGACACAATGTCCGTCTAGTTTTTCTCTTTTAGGGATGGGGTTTTGTTTTTGTTCAGGCTAGTCTCGCACTCCCGAGCTCAACCAATTCACCTGTCTTGATCTCCCAACATATGATGATTAAAGGCATGAGTCACCACCCCATCCAATGGCAGTGTTTTAAAGGGTCATTACAAATGAGATTTTAACTCTAAGCTTGATAGATGAGTTTTGTCAGATTAAGGACATGGGCTTCTGTCTCTATTTTCTTTTAAAGTCATGAGGTTGGATGTTTTTAAAAATATATAAAAGTAGGCAGACTAGTATAATAAACCTCTGTCTACCCCTAACATAATCTCAATAATTGCTGGCTCATGGCCAATTTTGTATTATCTATACCTGCTAACTTCTCCCCCTTTTGTGTTATTTGGAACAAATTCCAGACATCACATTATATTATCTGTCAATATTTCACTATCCATCCTTTAAAAAATAAGAATTTCTGTTAGAAATCAAGGATGGTGCCTGTGGCTCAAGGAGTAGGACGCCGGCCCCATATACCGGAGGTGGAGAGTTCAGACCTGGCCCCACCCAAAAAAAAAGACTGCAAAAAAAAAATCAGTTAAAAAAAAAGAAGAATTTCTGGCAGTGCCCATAGCTCGGGGGTAGGGTACTGTACACGGAGGCTGGTGGGTTAGAACCTGGCCCCCGGGCCATCTAAAACAACAATGACAGCTTCAGGAAAAAAGTAGCAGGGCATTGTGGTGGGCACCTGTAGTCCCAGCTACTTGGGAGGCTGAGGCAAGAGAACCACTCCAGCTCAAGAGTTTGAGGTTGCTGTGAGCTGTGACTCCATGACACTCTACCCATGGCAATAGCTTGAGGCTCTGTCTCACTATACATATGTATAGCGATCAAATCAATGTAGTTAGAGTATCTATTATTTCATAGCTACAGCTATGTTGCTATAGCTCAGAGCAACCTCATACTCTTGGGATTGAGCAATTCTCTTGCCTTAGCCTTCCAAGTAGTTGGGACTACAGGCATGTGCTACTACACCCAAATAGCTTGTCTATTTTTAGTAGAGAGTCTTACTCTTTCTCAGGCTGGTGTCAAACTCCTGAACTCAAGCAATCCATCCACCTTGGCGTCCTAGAGTGTTAGGATTACAGGTGTGAGCCACCGCACCCAGCCAAGAATGTCTTAAAACATAAGAATTCTTTGGGTGGCCCCTGTGGCTCACTCAGCGAGTAGGGTGCCAGCCCCATGTACTGAGGGTGGCAGGTTCAAACCTGGCCCCAGCCCAACTACAAAACAAACAAACAAAAAAAAACATCAGAATTCTTTAAAAAAGAAATGCAACCATAGCACATTATCAAGCTTTAACAAATTTAAAAACAATTCCTTCACATTAACTAATATATGTGTGTTCCATCTCTTCATATTCAATTGTGTGACTACTGAATTTTAGCAAGTATTTTTTCTTCATCTGTTATGTTAAGTGGATTATTTTCTCCTTTAATCTGTTAAAGCACATACATTGACAGATGTTCTCATGTTGAACACTCTATCTTTGAATTTCTGAGATAAAAACACAACTAGGTCACAGCAAAGTCATGATGTGTGTGTATATATATACACACACACGTATCTCCTTCCTTGAATTTAATTTGCTAGTATTTCATTTAGAAGCTCTGGATCTGTGATCAGATATTGGTCTATCATTTTTTTAAAATTCCGTGCTTACTAGGTTTGGTATTAAAGTTGAGATCCCTGTGAATTGATTTGGGTAACTGTGTTTGTTAAGGTAAAAGCTAAGCTCCTGTAACAACAACAAAACCCAAATACAGTTGCTTAAAGAAGGTGGATGAGTCCTTCTTGCTCACAATCTAGAAATGAACGCCTAGGCTGGTGGAGCAGTTCTCCCTGTAGTCATTTGGAGATCCAGGATTTTCTCATTTTCTTTCTCTGCCTTCTCCTGGGGTGTTTGTCTTCATCTCTTGGCGAAAGCTGGTTCAGCTCTGTGTGAGTATAGCTCGTGGGAAGGGGAAAACAAAAAAGGAGGACAAGTAATTTCTTTTTTTGTTAATTTTAAATTTAAAAAAAAAATTTTTTTTTGAGACAGAGCCTCAAGCTGTCACCCTGGATAGAGGGCTGTGGCATCACAGCTCACAGCAACCTCCAATTCCCGGGCTCAAGCGAGTCTCTTGCCTCTGCCTCCCAAGCAGCTGGGACTACAGGCGCCCGCCACAACGCCCGGCCGGGCGTTTTTGGTTGCAGCCGTCATTGTTGTTTGGCAGGCCCAGGCTGGATTCCAACCTGCCAGCTCCAGGGTATGTGGCTGGCACCCTAGCTGCTTGAGCTACAGGTGCCAAGCCCATAGTAATGTTTTAATACATATGTATAGTGTAGGTAGTTAGCGTATCTATTATGTCAAATATTTATTATTTCCTTGTGTTGGGAACATTCAATATCTTCCTTCTAGCTTCCTAACAGCTTCTATTCCATACTACTGTAGTCATCCAACAGTATGGAATGCTAGAACTTATTCCTCCTATCTAGCTGTAATTTTGTATCCTTTAACAAATCTCTCCTCTCCCTCCCTTCCCCCTACTTCCTCTAGCTTCTAGTATCCTCTGTTCTTTTTACTTCTACAGGATCAACATGTTTTGGCTTCTACGTATGAGTGAGAACGTGCAGTGTTAATTTTCTACTCCCATCTTATTTAGTTTACATCCTCCAGTTCTGTCCATGTTGCTGAAAATGCCCGGACTTCGTTCTTTTTCATAACTGAATAGTATTTCATGGTCCAGATGTATCACGTTTTCTCTGTCCACTCAACTGGTTTCGGACTCCTAGACTACTTCAACATCACATCACTCTCGTGAATGCAGATGGCTTTCAACGTACTGCTTTCCTTTCCTTGGGACAAGTGCCCAGTAGTGAGGGTGTTGGATCAAGAGGTCTGACAGTTAAGTTCGTGAACTCAACCTAGAGAAAGTGCTATGCATCTCGTTGCCGAATATCACTATAGTCACCTTGAGGTACAGCCTGGGTGCTGATGGCAGTGCCAGGACAACCCTTCAAAGCTATTGGTTTAGTTAGGCTTTCTATTTATTTGTGTGTTGATTTTGGTAATTTACGTCTAGAAAATTATCCATTTTATCTGAGTTTTCACTATATAAAGCTGGTCATAGTATTTAAAAATCCTCTGGCTAAACACAGACTGTGTCTCTTTTATTCTTAAGAATGTTGGCTCGTTTTTATTTGTGGACTTCACTCTATGGAGAGGAAGTCTTTTGCTCTTTCACCTCCTTCCCCACTACCACACACAGAAACTCTTCTGGCTTTTAATCTCCCCAATACCATAATTTTCATTTGATTCACATTAAATATTTCCATTATTATGATTATTACAACACTAGTTGCGGCCGAGCCATGCAGTGAACTATGATTAACTTTCCTTTTCTGCACAGCTTTCTTTTATCCCTGGAGTTCATGACAGTCTTCCTTTCTCATTTGCTTAGTTTTCTAAATTCTTATGACAAACCAGCCCAATTTACACAAATCTTCTGTCAGTATGACTCCAAACATTAAGTAGTCCATCAATTTTATCTTCTTGAGGAAATCTTTTCTGGAGCATTCTGATGTGCTCCAGTATGGATTGGTTGCCTTCTTACACACATTCCACAGTTATTATCCTGGTCTCTCTCTTCATCTTCATTCTAAGAATTCCCTTTATTTCTTTTTAGTTTGGGTTTTTGTATTCCTCTTTCTTGATTTGTTTCCTTAACACATACTCCAGCAGCTTCCTGAAAGAAGTTACTTAAGAAATACATTTTTTTTTTTGTTTATAGAGACAGAGTCTCACTTTGTCACCCACAGTAGAGTGCCGTGGCATCACAGCTCACAGCAACCTCCAGCTCCTGGGCTTAGGCGATTCTCTTGCCTCAGCCTCCCGAGTAGCTGGGACTACAGGCACCCGGCACAATGCCCGGCTATTTTTTGATGCAGTTTGGCTGGGGCCAGGTTTGAACCCTCCACCCTCTGTATATGGGAGTGGCGCCCTACTCGCTGAGCCACAGGCACCGCCCAGGAAATACAACTTTTTTTTTTAGTTTTTCTGGTTTTGTAAATTTTTTTTTTTTCTTTTTTGAGACAGAGCCTCAAGCTGTCACCCTGGATAGAGTACCATGGCATCACAGTTCACAGCAACCTCCAATTCCTGGGCTCAAGCGAGTCTCTTGCCTCCGCCTCCCAAGTAGCTGGGACTACAGGTGCCCGCCACAACACTCGGCCATTTTTTGGTTGCAGCCGTCATTGTTGTTTGGTGGGCCCAGGCTGGATTCGAACCCGCCAGCTCAGTTGTACGTGGTTGGTGCCTTAGCCTGTTGAGCCACAGGCGCCAAGCCGGAAATACATTTTTAAAAAAGATTCTTTGTATGTGTAAAATGTCTGTCTTCTATTCTTACACATAGTTGCTAGTTTGAGTATGAAATTTCATGACAGAAGTAATTTTTTCTTTAGAATTTTGAGGACATTGAAAATTTCATTGTTTTCTAGATTGTTTATGCCTTTGAGGAGCCTGAATGCATTCTGGTTCTTGATACTAAGTATATGATTGTCCCCCCAATGCCACCACCTCCGAAACTCGTAGGATCTTATCTTTATCCCTAATGTTCTGACATTTTATTAGGATGTGCCTTTGGATCTACTTTCATTCTTTGTGCTGTGCACTATGTAGGCACTTTTAGTTTGAAAAATTATGATCTTTGGTTCTGGGAACATTTCTTTAATTATTTTTTTTGATAAGTTCCTTCTCTCAGTTAGTTTCCCCTAAGTTCTGTTTCTAGAACTCCCATTATTTGAATGCTGACCCTCCAAACCTTATTCTTTAATTTTCTGGTCTTTTCTTTCCTGTTTTACAACTCTTTATTTTTTGAGTCTATTTTATGAGGGAAAGTAGTGTATCTTCTTCTTCTTCTTTTTTTTTTGAGACAGAATCTCACTCTGTCACCCTGGATAGAGTTCCCTGGCATCTCAGCTCACTGAAATTTCAAATTCTTGGGCTTAAGTGATCCTCTTGTCTCAGCCTCCTAAGTAGCTGGGACCACAGGTACCTACCACAATGGTTGGCTAATTTTTCTATTTTTTGGTTGGGATGGAGTCTTGCTTTGCTCAGGCTGGTCTTGAACTCCTAAGCTTAGGTAATCCAACCACTTTGGCTTCCCAGAGTGCTAGGATTTACAGGTAGTATGGTGTATCTTCAAATATACCCATTATATCTTCATCAGTCAGGAATACAGAAACTATTGAAGGTATTTCAAACAGGGAGGATTTAATATAGGAAATTTGATGCTAACAAAAAACATTGGAAGGAAAGTCGGGGGCTGCATCTAACTTGCAGGTTCACCACTGTCTACATGGCTCAAAGTCAGGAAGTTGCTGTTATCATCCAAATGTCAGAGGATGAGAGGGATCTCTGCTGGTGTCACATGTACCTTGCAGCCCTGGGGTTAATGTGCGGCAGGGGAGTGGGGTCCAGTCAAACTCTGTCAACTATCTGAGCAAGCCCAGACACCTGCTGCCACTGCTGGAGGAATGAAGAACTCCAGTCTCTAATCTGCTTCCAAACCTCTGGAACAAAGAAAAGCTTAGAAGGGAGTAGTAAGAATAATGATAGAAACAAAAACAAACAAATGAAATTTAGGACCATTTTCTCTACTTTCTTCTAGATCTCTGCTAGAGTATCTTAAACTTCTTCATGACTTGCCTTTCATAGTTTTCTTCTTTGCCCCTTTGTGATGCATTTTGGATGAACTTTCTCTTACTGTCTCCCAAATGATCATGTTTTCTCTTTGACTACACTCAAGTCTAGAGTTTAATCAAAATATTGAGGCTTAAAAAAATTCAGTGACTATTTTTTTGTGTCTCATATTTCTAGTTAATTCTTTTTCTTCTTTTGTTTTTCCTTCCCAATCGGTTCTTTATTTTGTGCCAACTTGTTGTTGTTTCATTTCTACCTGTTTTCATCTAATATATATTCCTTGCTTATTTTATTTATTTATTTTTGTAGAGACAGAGTCTCACTTTATCACCCTTTTGTAGAGACAGAGTCTCACTTTACCGCCCTCACAGCAACCTCCAACTCCTGGGCTTAGGTGATTCTCTTGCCTCAGCCTCCCGAGTAGCTGGGACTACAGGCGCCCACCACAACGCCCAGCTATATAGTTCGGCCAAGGCCGGGTTTGAACCCACCACCTTCGGTATATGGGGCCGGCACCCTACTCAATGAGCTACAGGTGCCACCCTCCTTGCTTATTTTTTATAGATATTATGTCTATTTTAATTCATTGAGCAATGCAAATATATACTTGAAAAGTTATACTATATAAAATTGATAGATTTTATGACTATACTACTACATAAAATTGATAGATTTTACTACTACTACTTTATAAAATTAATGTCAACTGGAATGAATTCATATTATTTATTGATTTTGTCATCTTTTTTTAGCATTAGGCATTTTCATTGTTAAAATGTGTTTTGGAATTTGGATCCACAGATTCATTTCACATGACAGTTTTTCCCCCAACCTCTAATTTGTTTTGTTTTGTCTTTTTTCTCCTCTTCCCTAATGTTCAGTTTATGGTTTTGTGGTTGCCTCCACCCAGTTTCCTAAGTTCCCCATTCCAGAGTGAGCTCTTGTATGTTGTTCCATGGCTCCTTCTCCTGTGCCAAAATAATGCCGATCCAGATGTGCAGCCAGTGGTGGCTTGGCATGGTTCCCCTTGGGCTCTATTTCCATGTCCCCTCACCTCACCCTCGGTCCTCAGCAGCTGAAAGCCAGAATCTTCCTCTGGTCTCCTGTCTCCCAGAAAAAACATTCTTTCAAGTGAACCTTTCCACTGAAGCATAACATATACACAGAAAAGCACACAAATCATAAATGAACACCAAATGAGTGTTCACAAAGTGAATGCTCCCGTGAAATAAACACCCAGCACAAGAAAGAGAACATTATTGGCCTCCAGAAGGCCCCTGGCGCAAGTCTTAGTCACATCCCTTTCAAAAGGAATGATATGCCGAGCTCTCCTAGCAGACCCCGGGGCCCAGAGCCCTGCAGCACCTCAATCATAATCCAATCTAATGATCTGAGGTTCTGCTGGGTTCTGCTTCTAATTCACAGAAAGCTCCCTTTGTTTCTGAGCTCAGCTATGGATGTTGGTTTATATATTAAAATGATTTATTCATCACAGCTTTGTGGTTGGAACAGAGAACTCGCCACTCCATCTTGCCTGGAAGTCCCACAGAACCAGTTTATGGGACTGTCACCAGCTCTGCAGAGTTGGGAAATGGCAATAGATGGGCTGGGCTTTCATATGCTCACTAATACATTCGGGTACTGTCCTCTGGGTAGTGGACAGAGAATGAAAAGCTGCATGCAGGGACGTGAGATCATTTGGGGTATATACCTTTTAGAAATATTTCTCTGGCTCTTCCAGGGTGTTTAGAAGGAAGAAGAGGCACAGACAGGGCTGCGGGTGGGAGGGAGCGTCTGTACTCTAGGTGGGGCGTGCCAAGGGCTCAGCAGGGCAGTGTGGGTGAGTGTGGAGAGACTGTAGGGGTGGGTGAGTGTGGAGAGACTGTAGGGGTGAATTGGGAAGGTAAATAGGTGACAGATTGGCTGGACGTCAAGGATGACTTTTAGTTTCTGGAGAACTGGTGGAAGGTGGTGCAATGTACAGAGCTGAAGGAATGCAGGGGAAGGGGCAGTTGTGGTAATTCATTTTTTTTTTTTTTTTTTTGAGACAGAGTCTCATTATGTCACCCTTGCTAGAGTGCCATGCTATCACAGCTCACAGCAACCTCCAACTCTTAGGCTTAAGTGATTCTCTTGCAGGCACCCACCACAATGGCTGGCTATTTTTTTCTGCAGTTGTCATTGTTGTTTAGCTGGCCTGGGTGCATGTGGCTGGCACCCTACCCATTGAGCTACAGGCACCGCCAGCAATTCATTTTTTTTGCCAATTTTGTCAGTGTCTGTTCCTGCACATCCTCTTGTAAAGTTCTAGTCCCGTGACTCATATGACAATGCATGTTCGTTGAGTCCCTGCTGGAGAGGGCTGGAGTCTGGGGAGATGAGGATGGGTGTGGAGGGAAGTAGGAGACAGGAACATCTTCTGCTGGGGCTCTTTGGAGTGGGCCTTCATCCACCTGCAGGAAATGTGGCATGTCCCCCAACTACCCCCATGGGAAGGGTAGATAATTCACTAGCTTAACAGAAACGAGTCTTAGAGTCAGGAGGACAAATTTTGCCTTCTGCGATCCTGCAGAAAGTACCTGGAGGCCTGTGATGTTTCTTCTTTCTGATCCTTCTCTCTCGGTACCCATCTGCCGTGTCTCCTCCCAGTCATTGAACCTGATAGCCTCTTACCTGACTCAGGTAAACAGCCTGAGCGGGTCCCAGAAGTGCATCCCTGCAGGCTGGGGTTTCCAAGGGGCTCAGATCCTGGACATTTCCTCTGTGGAGGGCTAAGGAACAGAAAGCTGAAAGTGAGGAATAGACTGAAACACACTTATTTCTTTATTTCCCTCAGGCCTGGCCCTAAATTCTTTCAGAAACAGATGGGTACCGCTGTCACAATCTTGCCCACACTCATTCTTATTGCTGCTAATTTTAGGCAGAAACAGAGTAATAGGATGTTATGACCTGTGAAATCATAATTCAAGCCTTACATTCCACGGATGAGGCCCAGAGAGGTTAAGTCACTTGTTCAAAGTCAAACCAGGAGACTCCAGGCTCCAGCCCTCTCTAGCCGGGACTCAGCAAACATGAATCTGTCAGATGAGTCATGGGACTAGAGCTTGTGAAGAGGCTGTGCAGGACCAGACAGCGACAAAATTGGCAAAAAAAAAAAAAAAAAAAAAAAAAAATCAATTGCGGAAGGTGCCTGTAGCTCAGTTGAGGGCACCAGCCGCATGCATCCAGGCTGTGGGATTCGAACCTGGTCCGGGTCAGCTAAACAACAATAACAACTGCAACAAAAAAATAGCCGGCCATTGTGGAGGAGGCCTGGAGTCCCAGTTACCTGGAGGCAAGAAAATCGCTTGAGCCCAAGACTTTGAGGTTATTGTCAGCTGTGACGCCATGGCACTCTACCGAGGGTGACAGAGTGAGACTGTCTCAAAACAAAAACAGTCAAACCAGGCACGTGTTACTTTGCTCTTCCACCCCACCCCGGCCCCTGGGGCTTCAGGGCCAACTCAGGGTGCTGTACTCTGCTATTGCCAATGCAGACAGCAACTTTTTCAGGGAAGGGCCGAGGCTCTTGGTCCCAGGGGCGATGTGCGACCCGTCTGCGGTCCCATCAAAGTCTTAGACTGGGCGTTCTCGCTCCTCTGCAGGCCCCTGCACCTGGGATGGGAAGAATGAATGGGACCTTGTTTGGTAGGAATTTCTTTCCTGCGCTGTTTGCTTTGGGTTTTTTCCCTCTCCATTCCTGGCTGCTAACCCAATATTTGGCTTTCTCTGAGCACTAAATATATTTCTTCATTTAACTCCCCGAATCATGGTTTCCTACCTGCTTCCCACGACCGGATCCACAGCCCGGACTGAAAACAGAACCCAGAGGGCAGAGCTGCTGGGCTGCGGGGGCGGCTGTTCCGGGGAGGGGGCAACGGGCGCAGGGAGGAAGCCCTGGCCCCCCGGACGCGGAGGAGCCCGCCAGGCAGGCCCCCGGGTTTCTATCCCCTCCTCCAGCCACCGGGGCCCTCTGCGCACGCCGGCGGCCCGACCCGAGACCCCTCCGGCCGGCGGCAGCCCTGGAGGACGCGGACCTGCCCGAGGGCTCCGCCACCTTCCGGTTGTCCTCTCTGTAAACACAGGCTGCGGCCCCCGCCGAGCTGACCCGACCGGGCAGTGGAAAATTCCCCTGGGCGCCTCCGGGGAGGAGCTCGGGGCGCCGGGCGTGCTGGGCACCTGGCTCTGGGTTCCCCAGCCGCGGGGGAGGGCAGGGGGACAGCGACCTTGCGCTCCCGACCCTGCCCATGTTAAGGCCTGTTAACAAATCTCTTGAATGAGCCTTGATTTTTCCAGATCTGGGAGCCGGGTGCTGTACAGTCTGTCTCCGTCTGGCTGAGCAGGAGACAGAGCTTCCGACCTCCTGATTTACAGCCTTGGCGTGGTTCTGACACACAAATCACTCCGAGGGAGGCTGGATTACGGTTCTGCAGATGGGGTCGGCAGGACCGCTTCCTGCCTGGAGGGGGGAGGGCTCCCCCTGCCCGAGCCCCAGGCGTGTGTGGGGCGCGCCAGTCCTGGCCCGCGGGCCGTCTCGACCTCTGCTTACCGGGCGCCCTTCCTTGCCGGTACCTGCCTTCAACCACGTGTGTCTGTCAAGCCCTTGCCGGGTGCTGGGCACTGCCCGGAGGGCCAGGAGAATAATAAGTCTCCAGCCCCAGTTCCAGAGGAGAGGAGCTAGGAAGGCGTGTGCCTGCCACAAAGGTGGAATGCGGGGAACAGGGACAGATGAGGTGCCCCGGAATGCAAAGATTTTTCTGGACAGGGTCTGGGGAAACTTGTTGAGGAGGGGATGGCGAAGCGCTTCTGGTGACAGGAGTCAGCCCTGGGTTTGGCTGATCCCGCAGATGAAGCCTGGGGTCCACACAGCTGTGTGCCCCCTGGGCAGGGTGGTCTGCACGTGATGCTTTCCTCTCCTGCCCTGTGCCATCTGGAACCCCCGGAAGGTGTCCTTTCTGCTTTCAGTGGGCCACAGAGTGGGCCTCATTCCACTCACCCAGGTGCCCCAGACCCTGAGCGCCCAGCCCATTAACATCTGTGTAGTGGATTTAGGTAGGCTTAGGCTCCCCTGCCCGAGGCTTCCCTCCCCCAGGCCTGGGAGGTGTGTGTCAGGGAGGTGCGACTCTACTTCCAGCACAGGGACCAGCGGCCCAAAGATCAGGATCTTAGTGGTTTGCCCAACAGCTGGTGGGATGTGGGTTCAAGGGCCACTTTTGTCACTGTGACTTTTCCCCTGTGTGAGAGACTCTTGGTGTGTTGTTAGCAAGGTCAAATGCGTGACAGAGGACGTGTCTGGTGTGCAGAAGGCATCCTTCCAGGCTGGTCCTTTTTCTGGGTGGGAGCATGTCCCGTGGTGTTTGTGTGATTCTCCCTGAAGACTAGTTGAAATGGAAACCCTGCTTCTCCCCCTCTCCCCTTGTCTTGATTCTTTATGAGGGTGCAGAGGAGGGGCTGGCAGGGAGGGAGGTGGGTGCAGGGCAGGGGAGTCAGCTGGGGCTTCCTTATGCAGGAACTGCAGCCTTGTGTTATCTCAGTGGGTGGAGGTTGGGCAAGTTGGTACCCTGCCCTGCTGCTGGCGGAGGCAGCTTATGAATTTGGTGACAGATTCCTCTGATGAGATGAATGAAGTAATTGTACACTTGGTGTAGAGAAGATTCCAGATAGAGATGTTTTCAATGGCAGTAACCCTGAGGTGCAGGATTTCACTGAGTCAACAAACAGAGGTTTGCCTTTGATGGTCCTGCCTCCGAAGCTGTTCTTGGCACGGACCAGACCACGCTAAAAGCTTTTATTCTCTTCACTTGCATCACCCTCCTACCTCCTGGAGGGGTTCCTAACTCAGATTCTTGGACAACAAAGGCAGTTAACGGAATTTTGGTGGGTGAGGCCCAGACCGGAAAGATGGTTTCTATACGCTCTGCAGATGCCTCTCCCCAGGCCCAGAGCTGGTTTCCATGGACATCTGACGACCAGATTAAAAGGGGTCTCCGAGGACTGTAAGGGCTGTGGTGGGGAGAAAGGCACTGTTCATCTCCTTCTCAGAGTTTGAGAGCATTTCTAAGCGCTAAATGTCTGCTTGGTGCATACTGGAAGGTGGAGTGGGTGGGTGGTGAGGGAGGTGGGGCCCAGAGAGGCCGTGTGCCTGGGCCTGTCCCCAGGAAGGGCAGGCCACCTGCCATCGGGCCCCATTTGGTGCTGTGCAGTGCTGAATGTGAAAAAGCTGTGAGCATGAGGCAACCCCAGACAGGGCCACAGAGCAGCGAGAATGTGGTGGAGGGGCAAGGTGAGATTTGGAAATTGGAGGTGGGGACAGTGCTGGCTTGGAGACAGCTGGGGGGGGATATACCCTCTCTTCCAAAGATCTAGAAGCATCTTCCATCCTGCCTTAGGAATTTTAAGAAGGTAGTCCAACTCTCAGTTTTCTAGGACTACCAGAGCTTGCTCAGGGGGAGCTGTGAGAAAGAGGGAGCTGGCCTTGAAGCTCCAGGGCAAGGTGCTCTCAGGGTGGCACCGAGGGTGGTGCCTGGCCTGTGGTTTAAGTCCCCGAGGCCACTGTCCGCAGATTGACACCATAGCCAGGCAGGGCAACACGGTGGTCCTGGGGTGAGGAGCCAGCCCAGAAACAGAAACTGTAATTAAATCTTTTTTTACCCACCCTCATCCCCTGCAGGAAGTTATTCTTGGTGCTCAGTGAGGGGGCAGAAGGGGCAGGCTGTGAGCAAAAAGGCTGCTTTTGACCTTGTGGCCTTCCTGGTGATTGGGTGGAGAGGTTTTTATAGATGGGGAAGAGATTTCCTTGAGCATCTTCTGAAAATAGAGACCAGGCTGTCTGGTTTGACACTTTCTAGACACCGCTGCTACTTTGGGGCAGGAACAAGGTTGTCATGCTGAGAATTGGCGCTCGCCTGGCTGGTCCCATCAACCCTGGTCTTCGCCCCTTGGCTGCCGTCAGGATGGGTTGAATGTGGATGATATCTTGAAGAGAGGAGCAGGGCAATTTCACGTGTGTGGAGGGGGCAGTGGTGGCGGTGGCTGGGGGAGGGGGTTGTATTTTCCAAACTGGAGACCTGTGTTTTGGCTGAGCGGCTCTCAGAAACATCAGCAGCTCCCCCCCTTCCTTCCCCTCTGACCCTGGAGTCAGGCAGGGCCCACACCCCAGGGCTGAGGATGCTAAGCAGGGAAGTGGAGGCAGAGGAGGAGCTGCTTGAGTGGCATTTCCTTCCAGTCCTCTTGTCCAGGGCCTCTTGGGCAGAGCTGTCCATTCCCCCTTCCTCATCCCACTGTGCATTCACCAGTCCACCAGTCCCTCGGCCCTCTCCTCTTTCCCCCGAGCTAGAACCCCGGGCCAAGGAAGTAGAGCCAAGAGTGCAACATGGTCTGGTCTTGTGTGGAGAAGATTCAGCATCGCCCATTCCGCAGAAGCCAAAGTCTGTGAGAAATAGGGCCCGGGGTTCAAGTTCTTGGAGCAGGTACTGCAAGCACTTCATCTTTGAGAAGAACAATTACCAGCCACCAAGGGACCTCTCTCCACAACAAAGACGTAGGATCTTGTTCTGCTCTGGCCATTCCTTCACTCGTATTTGTTTAAAAAATAAAAAAAATCTCCATTTCATTGGGAGTAGAGCAGAGGGGAATGGACAGCTCCTCCCAAGAGGCCTTGGAAGAGAGGATGGAAAGGAAATGCCACTCAGGCAGCCGCTCCTCTGCCTCTCTCCCCCTTCCCCCTTCACCTTTGAGTCCCCCCCCCACCCCCGCCTGTGCAGCCAGCTGGACCCTGCGGTGTTTCCCACAGGTGCACCAACAATTTTCTTTCCCCAGTTAATCTCTGCCTGTGGTAGTGGCAGCACCGTGATGTCGCTGGCATCTCAGAAGTGAAAGACTGGGAGAGTTTGGGAGGGGGCCGGCTCTGCCCTCCCCTCAGGGTGTCTTCCCTCCCTCCCTCCACAGCAGCCTCTCCCCGACCCTGCTCTCTTGTCCCCTCTAATATCGCAATCTGTCTTCCTTCCTGCCACTACTGGTCAGTTCCAGCTTTGCAGAGGCCACCTGGACATCAGCAGTAGTAGCCTCCCCGTCCTCTTCTGCCTGCTTGCTTTCTCCCACTGAGGCTATAGAGGCTTCCCAGCCTTCTCTGCCAGCCCCACTCAGAGGCCTCCAGTGGTTCCCATGCCCGTCATGGTCATGTTCAAGGGGCCTAGTCATCCCTTCTTAGAGCCACAGGATTTGGCCTTTGCTTGTAGCTCTTCTCATACCATCTGCTTTACACCTGGATCCCTGCTGTTCCCTGTTGGAGTGTGCCCTTAGCTGTGCCTCCAGATGTCTATACAAGCTCCTCCTTCCCAATGTGTGTGGTGTGGGTGTGTGCACACCTGTACACACACACATGTGCTATCATGCACATTCTATCTAAACCCCTATATCCGTGGGAGGATGGACAGTTTATTTCTCAGGCTTATCCTGTAAAAACTGCTGCATACCTCATTGCCAAATGTCGCTATGGTCACCTTCAAGGTATTCCAATTGGGAAGCTATGCACTGATGCCAGTGCCTACTCCACCCTTCAAAGCACTTTTTCTAGAATAGTCCATGAACTTAATTGTCCTACCTCGTACACCGGCATGCACACATCCTACCTAAAGCCTATGCATGGTTGACTCCCTTCAGGGATTACAATTTTCAGGAAAAATTTTCTAATGGACATCCTCCCCCCGCCCTATAATCCCATCTCACCACCTCACAACTTCACACAAAGCACACAGATTCAATTTGGGCGTTCTTTGCTCTCTCTGTAGTTTTTGCCACTATTTTCTGTGTGTGTGTGTGTGTGTGTTTGTGTGTGTGTGTATGTGTTTGAGACAGAGTTTTACTCTGTCACCCTGGGTAGAGTGCCATGGCGTCACAGCTCACAGCAACCTCAAACTCCTGGACTCAAGCAATCCTCCTGCCTCAGCCTCCCAAGGAGCTGGGTCTGGGTGCCCAGACCATGCCCAGATAGTTCTATTTTTAGTAGAGATGAGAATTCACTGTTGCTCAGGCTGGTCTTGAATCCCAGAGCTCAAGCAATCTGCCACCTTGTCCTCTCAGAGTACTAGGATTACAGGTGTGAGCCACCACACCTAGCCTTTTTTTTTTTTTTAACCAACTATTAACCTCTTTTTCTTTCTTAAAAACTGTGTTACTGGCTCAGAGCCTATAGCTCAGCAGTTAGGGTGCTGGCCACATACACTGGGGCTAGTAGGTTTGAACCCAACCAGGGCCTGCCAAACAGCAATGACATTTACAAAAAAAAAAATATAGCTGGATGTTGTGGTGGGCGCCTGTAGTCCCAGCTACTCGGGAGGCTGAGGTGAGAGAATCACTTAAGCCCAAGAGTTTGAGGTTGCTGCGAGCTGTGACGCCACAGTACTCTACTGAGGGTGATGTAGTGAGACTGTCTTGAAAAACAAAACAAACAAAACCCCTCTGTGTTACTTTGCATTGTGATTGCCTCTTGAACAGCCATTCTCTCTATCTTTTGGTAATAAGGTAACTAATGTGCCCTGTTTTTATTTGAAAAACATTACTCTATGTGCATTGTAGAAAATCAACTCTGTCTTGTGCTCTAAGTCTGGGGAAAATGTGTTTGGTATAAACTAATCAGAGCCACAGAAATTGGTTCAGGGATGGAGGTGTGACCAAATCAATGAATTTGGGGAAGATGTTTTGGGTAGCTCTAGGTAAGACATTTCCTTGCTCTTCTGCAAGATCTTTGGGTATGATGGCCTCTTCCCCTGGGGTTTGGGAGAGGAAGGAGGAAACCCAGGTGTTCTGGCAGCTCTTATTGGAATAAAGCCAATCCTGCAGAAGGCAGAACCAAAGGACAGAAAGGCACTGGATCCTGACAGCGGTGGTGGAACAGCTGGATCAAACCGAACCTGAAGCTGGCATGGCTCTTCCTGGGTCACGTGTGCCTTTACATCACTTTTGTTATTTATTGGTCTGAATTAACTCTGTTGTTATTGCAAAAGCCCTAAGTACTCACTCTTCTTCTCCTGGATTTTTTCCTCTTCTCTCTCTCACCTAACTCTCCCCAGCTCCCTCTTTTGCTACTTCTTTCTGCTATATAGTGGTTTTCCTCTGTGATTTCTCCTTCTTGTCATTTACAAACTGGGTGACCTCATCTGCGACTGCAGTGTGTCATTATGTTCCGAATCCGTAACCCTCAAGGTCTAGGCTGGAGTATCTGACTGATTTCGAGCATCTCTTAATTGTACCGTGAAAACAACAAACTCCGAAAGTTTAAACCTGAATCGTTCCACCATTCCCCACAATACTGCACCCTGTCCACTGCTCCCCACTTAGCTCAACTGTCCTTCTTGCTGTTGGAGTTACAAGCTGGGTGACAGTTTCCTCCTCACACGCCCTCCACATTCAGACACTATTCTCCGCCTCAGACCCATCCGATCTGCTCCACTGTCCCAGGCCCACCTCCACTGCTTTAGTTCAGGGGTCCATTCTCACCAGATGAAGGCTGTGTCCTCCAAACTGCCCTCCTTGCTAGGGCCTATCATCTCCTAGCACAGAATCTCACCACTCACGGCCTCTCCTAAAGCCTTGTGTTGCTTCCCCTTTTCCTGTCTAAGCCCCAACTCCCAGGACCATTGCTGATTTCGTCTTCTGGTCTTCTGGAAGGTTCTAGGTCTTGCTTCCAGGCCTTTGCCTGTGGTGCTTCTCCAGTCGTCAGGCTTTTGCCCTCTCTGTTTCCCAGGCAAACTCCTCGCATCTGCAGGCCTCATGCCCCCTCGGGCTAGCTGCCGTGTGCCCACATGTCCAGGGAGACTTCTGCTCCGCTCCTCTCCCAGCCTTTTCACTCTGTGTCAGCTTTTGAGACTGTGAGCTCCTTGGGAGCAAAGCTGGAGACCTGCCCAGCCCCTCCCCCATGCCTCCCCTGCGAAGTCCACACAGGCTGTGAGTTCAGCGAGGACAAAGTGGCTCTTGCCGCTGTATGTATCTTCCGTCCCCAGCACAGCACTTGGCCTGCAGTCAGCACTCAGCAGATGTTCAGCCAAGGAAGTGCATGACCAGATGAACTGGAGGTGGAGACCGGGTGCTGCCCCCGCCCGGCAGCTGCTTCCTGCAGTGCCATCCTGGTTTGTGAGGGTACTGGCTGTGGCTTCCCCTATAGGGGAGGTATTGTAAGGGGCTTCCTTGGGCCGAATGACCCCTACCCCCCAGCCCTGTGCTGGGACCATCGCAGGAGACAATTCTGGGGAGTTTACTCCGCCTTTCAAGCTGGGCAGGGGTGGGGCTGTGAGGGCCCCACAGTCAGCCCTCAGGTGGCAGCAGCAGTTGTGAAGAGGAATGACATTTGGTCCCTCACTGTCAGGCCTACTGGGGGATCTGGGGACAGTGAAGAACACTTTGAACCCTAGAATTCCCAGGAAAATGTTCTTTGCTGCTTTGGTGGCAGATATAGGGAGACTTCTAGGCCATTAGGGAATGCCAGGCAGGGAGCAGAGGTGGGTGGTAAAGGAGGAAAAGGGCACTCTGGAGGTGCTCTTTGCTTTTCCTGGGGTTCACGCATGCTCTGCCCCATCTGTGCTGGGCACTGGCTCCCCCGAGGCCTTCCCTGACCTCCAGCCCACAGGCGCACCCTTCCCAGGGTGGGAGGACTCTCTGTGCCACGTTTAGGCAGGTCTAGGGGCCTGAGCACGTGATGTGTCCACATGCTGTGGGTTCAGGGCAGGAATGTAGGTGGCAAGGGACCCTGGTTCTGATCAGCTGCAGCCCCTACGGAGGGTACAGCTTTGAATGAGTTCTGAATTATGATGAGAACTACTGATAGTAACAACCACATGATGGGAACTCACTGTGATGCCTGACCTTCTTTCCAGCGAGCCCTCCTTTTTTTTCTTTTTTAAGACAGAGCCTCAAGCTGACACCCTGGTGTATGTGCTGTGGCATCACAGCTCACAGCAACCTGCAATTCCTGGGCTCAAGCGAGTGTCCTGCCTCTGCCTCCCAAGTAGCTGGGACTACAGGCGCCCGCAACAACGCCCGGCCATTTTTTGGTTGCAGCCGTCATTGTTGTTTGGCGGGCCTGGGCTGGATTTGAACCTGCCAGCTCAGGTGTACGTGGCTGGTGCCTTAGCCCATTGAGCCACAGGCGCCGAGCCCCAGGGAGCCCTCTTACTGAGGTCACATTCTGGGAACAAGCAGGCTGGGCTGTGCAGTGAGTGTGTGTGTGCACCTCCTCCAGCAGCCCGTCTGTGCTCCTACACTGGTGTTGCAGGGGACGATGGCAGCACAGCCTTGGCAGGCAGGCCTGGGGGATGCTCGGACACTGGGCAGCAGGGCCACCCTTCACTGTGCACTTTGGCTGCCCCACGGTGAGAGGAGGCCCTGCCCTTTGATTGCCCAGCACAGCAGCGAGCTGGGGCAGACAGGCTCTGAGAGCAGAACTCAGCAAGCAGCCACTCGGAAGCCTCCGGGAATGGCTTCTGTGTGCCCTGCAGCCTCAGACTCACCTGGGTGACCGCCAGGCCCCTGCTCACTCTGGCCCTGGTGTGCTGCTGCAGGCACACAGCCCGTGTAACGGTTGTTTTGTCATCGCGGCCGTCCCCTGCTCCCAGTTGCCTACTGCCTCGCCATCTCTAAGCCTCTGCTCTCTATCTCCCTGTTGAATGACAACTTCCAGGGATGTTTGAATTTTATCAGTGTTCCTCAAGCTTGAAAGGCCTTTAAAGAATGAAATCGTACTGCTAGAATCTGGCAGGCTGTTTGGGAGGAGATTGCAAGACCGGGATGTCTCCTGGGCTCCGTTTTGAACAGTCATGCCTAGGTAATCCTGCCTTCCCTCCCTCCCATTCTCCTCCTCCTTCTGTTCTTTCCCTTCTTCTTTCCTTCCTTCCCTTCCTCCTTTTCTCCCTTCCTCTCTCCTTCCTTTCCTCTTTTCTTTCTTCTGTCCCTCCTTCCCTCCCTTCTTTTTTCTCCTCCTCCCTTTCCTTTCCCTTTTCCTTTTTTTCCCCCTTTCTTTCCTTCCTTCCTTCTCTTCTTCCCTTCTTCTTGCCCTTCTTCCTTCCTCTACTACCAACCCTTCTGGGTTTACTGTGGGCTGGGCCCTGGGCTTGGCACAGGCTGGCAAAGGGGACTAAGTCCCTTGCCTTAAGGAAGGCCTCACTTCATGTCAACTCTGCATCAAGTGCTGGCTCTCCTGGAGGAGGCAGCAAGGCTTCTGCTGGGAATGAATTTGGAAGAGAATCTTCTGGTCCCCTCATGTGCTCCTTTTGGAGTGGGCTCAGCTCTGGCAGCTTGGGAGCTCCTAGCCCCAGTCCTATGGTTGAAGGTGCCCCGCAAATGGCAGCAGTTTCGGTGGGGTCACCCTTGCTATGGCTCTGGCAACTGGATGGATTTGCTACTGGAGGCAGAGCACCAGGTGCAGGCAGGCCTGGGGGATGCTCGGACGCTGGGCAGCAGGGCCACCCTTCAGGGTGTGGGCACCTCCCTGTGTGCCCTCAGAGCTGGGATAGGGGGCAGGGGACAACTCTGATGTCCTCCCTGGGACACAGTGAGACTTAGAAGCTCTCAGCTCCATGCTCCCTTGGCTTTGGTGACTTGGACAAGCCTTGGGCGGCTGAGTGCCACAGGCCTCCTGTGCCCCATGGGCCTGAGTGAGGCCATCCAGCAAAGCAAGTCCTGGCTCTCAGGACCCCTTGCCAGCTCGCACGGACCCCTTGCCAGCTCGCACTGCCCCCTGTCCACCTCTTTCCCATTGAGCTCTGCCCTCACCCTGTTCCCGAAGACCCTTGCTTTCCGTAGCCCCCAGGAATGGCTACATAATTTGCTGGGCCCTGTGCAAAATTAAAACACAGTTCCTCATTAAAAAATTAAGCATCCTGGGGTGGTGCCTGTGGCTCAAAGGAGTAGGGCACCAGCCCCATATACTGGAGGTGGTGGGTTCAAACCCAGCCCCGGCCAAAAACTGCAAAAAAAAAAAAAAATTAAGCATCCCAGGATAGCACCTGTGGCTCAAGGAGTAGGGTGCTGGCCCCATATACTGGAGGTGTCGGGTTCAAACTCAGCACTGGCCAAAACTGCAAAAAAAAAAAAAAAAAAAAAAAAAAAATTAAGAACCTCAAGATGGCGACAATAAAACAGTTACCCAAGATCAGTGTCCTTCTAAGTGCCACAAATCTGCCCTGCTGTCTAATATTTACTTTTTTTTTTTTTTTAAGAGACAGAGTCTCACTTTTTTGCCCTTTGTAGAGTGTCGTGGCTCACAGGTCACAGCAACCTTCAACTCTTGGGCTTAGGTGATTCTCTTGCCTCAGCCTCCCAAGTAACTGGGACCACAGGTGACCGCCACAATGCCTGGCTATTTTTTGGTTGTAGTTATCATTGTTTGCCTGGGTTAGATTTGAACCGCCAGCTCTGGTGTATGTGGCTGGCGCCTTAGTCGCTTTAGCTACAGGTGCCGAGCCAATATTTACTTCTTAAAGGGAGACTCCAGGACCGTCACAGAAGCAACTCCAGATGAGAACTTAGGCCCTGGTGTCAGGTGGTGGAGGAGTTAGTCTCTCCTGATAGTCTCGAATTGACCTGAGGGGTTAGAGACCACCTCTGCCAGTCCCCTCCATAAAAAGTAGCTTCCCTTGCTTTTCCTCTGTCCTTGTTCTCTTGTGGGTTTTCATGTCAGGAACAAAGAAGGAGGGAGGTGTGTTTACGTGTTTGTGTGTTTGTGTGTGTGCGTGCTGAAGGAGGAATGTTGGAACTTAAAAAGAGTTTGGCTTTCTATGAACTTCCGCCCCAACCCTGTTCTTTGGGGGTGGGGGTGTTATGTGCAGTTGTTATCATTCGGGTGACCTGGGACTCCAGGTACAATCTCCTTCCTGCTTTCTCCACTCAGAGGTGGACCCCAGCTGTTCCCTCAGCTGCTTGGCAGGGAAGATAAACACTGCCCAGTGCAGGAGAGCTCGTGCTGAGAGCAGAGATGGAGTGGGAACGGGCTTGTGATCAGGCCTGGAAGACAGGGCACGGAGATAAATGACCTGACCACTGCAGCCTCCAGGTGACAAGAGGATGGCTCAGAGCAGGGAGGGTAAATTTACAGACGAGGCAGGTCATAGGTAAAGGCAAAGTCTCAGCGGCACTGATTGGGAGAGACCAGGCAGGACATCAGTTAGTCTAGACATCTTTGCTGCAGGGCTCCTAGGCTCCAGGGCTATGGGCAACGCAGAGGCCTTCGCTAGGTCCCTGGCTCTAGTGACTCTCCGTACAAGTGGGAGATCTGAGTGGCCTCGCCTCCTTGAGGACTGGAGTTGTGGGTTGGTCTGTTGGAGTGGGGATGCCAGGCCGCTGGCCCCGGCCCTAGAAACCGTCCGAACGCAGACCGTGGTACACGCTGCATGCTCGTTGGGAGAATGGCTCCCCATAAGTGCCGGGGAGCCTGTTGTCTCAGTCTGGTAAGGCTCCCCATCAGGGGAGCCTGTTGTCTTGGTCAGGTCAGAGACGCACGGGTGCAGCGGTCAGTCTTAGCAGGAGCAGCCTCAACTAACCGCTCCCGAGGCTATTTGCAGATGTGATCCCGTGGCTGCCAAGCAACTGTGTGCTCTCTGCTCTCATGCTCTTTAACTAGAGACCGGTCCCTTCCCCATTCCCTTATTACCAAGGTGTTTCTTTTCAGATGTCACCAGGCAGGGCCCGTCCCAAGGAAGGTGCTGAAGAAAGGCTGAACAACTGAATGAACTAAACTGAAAAGGTGGTGGTGAGGGGTAATGATGACAAGGAGCTCTTCCAAGTTTAGAGAATAAGATTCAGGATGATGGAAGAGAACCTCCATTTGCTTGAGGGTGTGGGGAACAGTCAGAGAAATGGGTTTTGAGCTGCCTCTTGGATCGTAGGGAGGTAGAGAGAGCGGGTGGGGTTGTCAGGCAATGCCAGGCAGAGACTGAACACAGAAGTGTTGGTGTTAACGGTTTCAACGCTGGCTCATGTTTGAATAGCCGTGTGGTTTGGGGTAGATCTCCTAACCTTTCTGAGCTTCACCTTTCCATATGGAAGATAGAAAGAAATGGCACTTACTTCATAGGATTGTGTGAGGATTGTCTAATATCTTCCCCATAAAGCACGTAGCATGGTGCCTACAGCTTTTTATTACTAACTGCAAGGACAGAAAGTAGGAAAACCTGATGCATTTGCGTGAGAGGCAACAACTTCTGTTTCACTGGGGGAAAATCAGTTTATTTAGGAAAGAGAAGGTTCTATATTTTGCGACAGGGCTAGACTGTGCAGGGTTTTGAATGTGAGATATAGGGAATTAGATTTATTGGAAGGGGAGATAACAGGACATAAGTGACCTTCTCGGGTCTTGGAGAGTTATTCCTTTTGCTCGAACTAGTTCTACCAAGTCATTCTCACATCAGCATTAAAATACAATGTCAGGTGGTGCTTGTGGCTCAAAGGAGTAGGGCACCGGTCTCATATATGGGAGGTGGGGGGTTCAAACCCAGCCCCAGCCAAAAAAAAAAAAAAAGAGAGAGAGAGAAAGAGAAAGAAAATATAATGTCTCTATATGTGTATTACTTACTTTCTTCCAATTATTTTGATATCAATGTCATGAATATCATCTGAATTTAGAAATAATCAGGGAATCTTTTTGGACTATATGAGCAAAGAAGTTATTAGAAATTAAAAGGAAAACCACTTGGAATTTTGAAAATTGTTCTAACTTGGTAATTTTCTTGGTCTTTGCTTGCAGTAAGGCACAGCAGGCCTGAAAAGACGTACAGTTCCCACCTCTGCTCCCTGGTGGGAATTGCCAAGAGTCTAGCGGGCCCTTGGCCGTTCTCTGAGCTCTTTAGACTCATACTTAGGAAAGAAACCTTCACAATCCGCCTCCTTTCCTAGAATACGGCATAGAAATAGACTTCAAAATGTAAAATATGCAACTCCTTTGGCCCAGTATCACCACTTCTGGGAATTTATCTTAAGAAAATATTCAGACAAGAATGTCCTTTTTTGTCTTATTTAGCATAGTAAAAACATGAAAATGGTTTAAATACCCATTAACATGGTATTATTTTTGGTGGGGGTTTATTCAATGGAATGTTAAGCAATTACTAAAAATTATTCCTTACATTTATATATGTGGCCATTGACAGTTATCCTGTGATATATATAGAGAGAGCAGGTTTCAGGGCAGCATATTTGAATAATAAAGTTCATGTAAATTATATGTATATTTCTATATGCATTAAAACTCAGGAAGGCTATAAACCAACCTATTATAAGTGTCAACTTTTAGGAAAAGGATTATGAGTAGATGTTCTGTTGTTTACTATAATATTTCTGTATTATATGAATTTCTTTTTTTTTTTTTGAGACAGAGCCTCAAGCTGTCACCCTGGGTAGAGTGCCCTGGCATTACAGCTCACAGCAACCTCCAACTCCTGGGCTCAAGCGATTCTCCTGCCTCCGCCTCTCAAGTAGCTGGCCTCCGCCACAATGCCCAGCTATTTTTTGGTTGCAGCTGTCATTGTTGTTTGGCAGGCCTGGGCTGGATTTGAACCTGCCAGTTCAAGTGTATGTGGCTGGCACCTTAGCCACTTGAGCCACAGGCACCGAGCCTGTATTATATGAATTTTTAACAATGTATTAATTTTATCACAAGAACATACATTTCAGGGGCGGTGCTTGTAGCTCAGTGGATAGGGCACCAGTCCCATATACCAAGGGTGGTGGGCTCAAATCCAGCCCTGGCCAAACTGCAATAAAAAAATAGCTGGGAATTCTGGCAGGTGCCTATAGTCCCAGCTACTCTGGAGGCTGAGGCAAGAGAATCGCCTAAGCCCAAGAGTTGAAGGTTACTGTGAGCTGTGATGCTACAGCACTCTACTGAGGGTAATAAAGTGAGAATCTGTCTCAAAAAAAAAAAAAAAAAGAATGAGAGTCTGTTTCTACTAAAAATAGTTTTACTGAGGTGACAGAGTAAGACTCTGTCTATAAAAATAAAGAAAGAGGCTTGGCGCCTGTGGCTCAAAGGGCCAAGGTGCCAGCCACGTACACCTGAGCTGGCGGATTCAAATCCAGCCTGGGCCAGCCAAACCACAATGACAGCTGCAACCGAAAAATGGTTGGGCATTGTGGCGGGTGCCTGTAATCTCAGCTATGTGGGAGGTGGAGGCAAGAGACTCGCTTGAGCTCAGGAATTGGAGGTTGCTGTGAGCTGTAAAGCCACAGCACTCTATCCAGGGTGACAGCTTGAGGCTCTGTCTCAAAAAAAAAAAAAAAAAAAAAGAAAGAAAGAAAGGAAACAAAGTATCAGTAAATGGCTCAGAAAGTTACTATTTTGCAAGTAAGATTACAAGTGATAAGGAGTTACTATAGGAGAGGAGATGTCTTAATGGTTGGCATAATTAGGATCAATGTCAACTGTAAGAAAATAATTATCTTCACTGTAAATTACAGTAGAACCTCCACAGTTGACCACCTCCCTACACTGACCACCTCTTTAAGTTGACCTAAGTTTCATAGACCAGACATGCACCACATGTACATATCAGTACAGCAAGCCTAGTTCCTTATGTTGGCCAGTTTGATACAGTCCCCAAAGGACAGTCACCTTACAGAGGTTCTACTGTACTATTATTTTGTTTGTTTGTTTATTTATTTATTTTTACTTTTTAATTTTATTTCTTTTTTTTTTTTTTAATTTTTTTTGTAAAGACAGAGTCTCACTTTATCGCCCTGGGTAGAGTGCCGTGGCGTCACACTGCTCACAGCAACCTCCAGCTCTTGGGCTTAAGCGATTCTCTTGCCTCAGCCTCCCGAGTACCTGGGACTACAGGCGCCC
>CAUYON010148042.1:0-20849 GCA_963573935.1 Arctocebus calabarensis | reverse complement strand
TTTTTTTTTGTAGAGACAGAGTCTCACTTTATCGCCCTGGGTAGAGTGCCGTGGCGTCACACTGCTCACAGCAACCTCCAGCTCTTGGACTTAAGCGATTCTCTTGCCTCAGCCTCCCGAGTAGCTGGGACTACAGGCGCCTGCCACAGCGCCCGGCTATTTTTTTTTTTTTTTTGCAGTTCGGCCGAGGCTGGGCTTGAACCCGCCACCTTCGGTATATGGGGCCGGCGCCCTACTCGTTGAGCCACAGGAGCCGCCCTATTTTATTTTTTTGAGACAGAGCCCTATGCTGTCATCCTGGATAGAGTGCTGTGGCATCACAGCTCACAGCAATCTCCAATTCCTGGGCTCAAGCGAGTCTCCTGCCTCCGCCTCCCAAGTAGCTGGGACTTCCGGTGCCCCCCAGCTCAGGTGTATGTGGCTGGCGCCTTAGCCAGTTGAGCTACAGGCACCAAGCTGAGAAACCCTATTTTAATAAATCAATTCTGAAGGGCACATCCATGTAATATCACCCAGGCCAAGAACTACAGAACCTTGCTTGTTGCATTTCTCCATCAGGTTTATCCCCATCCCTTCCTCTCTAGAGGTAATCCAATCTCATGTTTTTCCTCCCAAATGTTTGCATATTTGTATTTTTGCTTAAAAATAAACCCGAGCCCCACAGCACCCTATCCCGGGTGACAGCTTGAGGCTCTGTCTCAAAAAAAAATCAAAAATCAAAATCAAAATAAACCTGAGCCATCTTTCTATGTCAGTCAGTATTCTTCTATACAATCATTTAAAATGTCTACATAGTATTTTATGATATGGATGCACTGTTGTTAATTTACTCAACACCGCGTGGATGAATATTTAGCTTACATCACATTTTTTATATTTATATCCAATGCTTCAACTGTGCTGTCACTGTGAGGAATATTCTGGTGGTGAAATCTTTGCCCTCATATTTAATTTTTTTTTGGGGGGGAGTAAATACCAGAAGTGGAATTGCTGTGTCAGGGGTTACGGATATACTTAAGCCTTTGTTGTATTTTCAAAATTGCTCTTTAGAAAGTCTGTATCAACTTTACACTCCTATCAACCTAGTGTGAGGGCTTCTTTTCTTTTCTTTTTCTTTTTTAAAAATAATTTGTATAAATCTTTGGGGTACAGGTAAAATTTTGTCACATGTGTATAATTCATGGTGATCAATTCCAGGGCTTTTTGCTTAACTGCAAATCTACTATGTACTAATCTGCTATCAAAACACTGAATTAATTCCTCCTATCAAACTGTATAATTTTTTTTTGAGACAGGGTCTTACTCTGTCATCCAAGCTGGAGTAGAGTGGCATGATCATAGCTCACTGCAGCCTTAAACTCATAGGCTCAAGTGATCCTCCTGCCTCAGTCTCCCAAATAGCTAGGGCTACTGGCTAATTTTTTACCTTTGTTTTTGTAGAGATGCAGGGGATGAGGGTCTTACTTGTTGCCCAGGCTGATCTTGAACTCCTGGCCTCAAGTGATCCTCCCACCTCAGCCTTCCCAAAAGTGTTGGAATTATAGGTGTGAGCCACCACAACTGGCCTTATCTAAGTGTATCTTTGTACTTTTTTTTTTTTTTTTTTGAGACAGAACCTCAAGCAGTCACCCTGCATAGAGTGTCGTGGCATCACAGCTCACAGCAACCTCCAATTCCTGGGCTCAAGCCAGTCTCTTGTCTCCACCTCCCAAGTAGCTGGGACTGTAGACACCCACCACAACGCCCAGCCATTTTTTGGTTGCAGCCGTCATTGTTGTTTGGCGGGCTCGGGCTGGATTCGAACCCGCTAGCTCAGGTGTATGTGGCTGGCGCCTTAGCCCGCTGAGCCACAGGCACCAAGCCTATCTTTGTACTTTTTTTTTTTTTCGAGACAGAGCCTCAAGCTGTCACCCTGTCACCTCCAATTCCTGGGCTCAAGCGAGTCTCCTGCCTCTGCCTCCCAAGTAGCTGGGACTACAGCCGCCCACCACAACGCCTGGCCATCCTTTGGTTGCAGCCATCATTGTTGTTTGGCGGGCCCGGGCTGGATTCGAACCCGCCAGCTCAGGTGTACGTGGCTGGCGCCTTAGCCCGCTGAGCCACAGGTGCTGAGCTGTGTACTTTTTAACCCACTTCTCTCCATCCTTTCTTCTCCCCCCTTCCCAGTCTCTATTTTCTATCTTTCTATCTCTACTTCCATGTGATCATATTTTTTAGCTCACGAGGGCTTATTTTCTTACGATTTTGCTAACACAAAGCATTTTTATCATACAAATCTTAATTAATTTCTGAAGGTTTAAACAGTATTTGTAATATTTCATTGTTATTACCTATTAGTATTTATTTTTACTCAATTACTTTTTAATTTGCTTATTTTCAGGTGGGGGAATGTTTGTCTTTTTCGTAATTAAACTATTAATCTATTAGTCAGAGATGTTTTCAATATCTTCACCAGTTCCTTCTGTTTGTTAATTGACAAGTAAAAATTGTATATACATATCTTCTCCAGTTCTAAATGGCCTTTTGAGTACAAAGCCTACCCCTGTCAGAGTGCATTCCAACATGGCCCACTGCCCTTCCTGGCCATTGCTTTCCTGGACTGTGGTTCCAGCTGGGGTTTAGACAGAGGGAGAAGGAGGGATTTGAGGCAAGGTGAGGCTCTGCTGATGAAGGGGAAGTGCTGCTCAGTTCCTGGGTGTACACGGATGGCAGGCAGGTACCAGGATAATCAGTCTACCTACTTCTTGCTAGAGGGTGGGCATGCACCCTAAAAGGGAAGTGAGGCAGAATTCTCTTCACTGGAAATCAGGGCTGTCTTTTCTCCTTTCCCTTGCTGCTGCCCTGGGGTTGTCTGCTGACACTTTCCATTTCTATCACTTTTTTTGTCTTATAGGTGTTCTAATAGGGACATCAGAGAGTATCTTGTACAAAGTAAGCCTTCAATAAATATTTATGGGGGTGGCATCTGTGGCTCAAAGGAGTAGGGTGCTGGCCCCATATGCTGGAGGTGGTGGGTTCAAACTTAGCCCCGGGCCAAAAACTGCAAAAAAACAAGTAAATAAATAAATAAAAATAATATAAAATAAATATTTATGGAATAAATGAAAGGCTCCATTAAGGCTGCCTGTAGGATCTGAAGCCCCCTCCAGCTTCTGAGAGTAAGTCCTGTCACCAGACTCCTGGGTGGAGGCAGCTATGAGCATCTCTCTGGCAGTCCAGAACACTCCATCTCCCCTCTGCTCTCGGGGTGGTTATGAGAGGTTATGAGCCTTTCCTCTCTCCACTCCCTCTCTGGGTGAGTGGTACCAGCGTCAGAACCTGGAGACGTCCTCTGCTCCTACCTTCCCCATTTTTCCAACCACTAGATCCCAGCACTGCCGCCTGTGTCTTCACCATCTCCCACCTGGACTTTATTTTTCTTAAATTGTGGTAAATACACATAACATAAAATTGACCACGTTAACCATTTCTTAGCATACCGTCAGTTACATTGCTATGCAACCATCAGCACCATCCATCCACAGAACCCTTTTTGGTCTTGCAAGCTGAAACTCTTTACCCATTAAACAGGAACTCCCCCTTCCTCTAGCTCCTGGCAACTACCCTTCTGCTGTCCCTAATATTTTGACGACACTAGGTGTCTCATCTGAGTGGAATCACACAGTGTTTGTCTTTTTGAGTCAGTCAGTCTGGGGGAACATCCAGACTTCCTCATGGTTCTCACAGATGCCTCCTGGTTCCCGTTCTGCAGAGCAGCCTGGAGAGAGGGCATGGTCCTCTCCCTCGACTCCCAGCATGAGCCCTGGGCTCTCCTGCATCTCTTGTAACTATCAGGTTTTATACATATATAGCCATGTCCCTCAAGGCCAAAGTGAATTATCGGGGACAGGACATGTCTAAATCCATGATGAGGAACTGTTTCTGAACTGTCATGTAACTATCAATATGTCTTCCTTTTACTTGATTTCTGTAAATCATGTAATCGTGCTGGGTTAATGTTTCTTTCTTGTTCCTTTTTGGGGAAAGCACCTGTCGTGACCTCTCCCTTAATGTCATCCAGAGGATTCCAGAGTTGGTCCTTCTAACCAGGAATTAGTAAAATCTCAGAGAGGACTTTTGTTCTTCTTTGTTTTTGGAGAAGGTAGAAAGTGGTTAGCACAGGGCTTGGCGCATACATCCTGCTTAATCAATGAGGCCGGGAGCGTCAGGAAATGAGTTTCTGAGTACACAACTCAGAGAAGCTGCAGATGGAATTTTCCAAGTTATTCCTTTAGGTCACAGGAAGCTGACCTGTGACAGAACAGGGGAAGTGGACACTTAGCTTGCATTTCATGTCCTCTCAAAACCCTATGCAGTAGACACTCATCATTATCATTTATTATTATTGCTAGGGACCAAGGTCTAGAAAGGTTATGAGCCTTCCCTCAGGTCACTTAGTAGTGGCTGTTATTTGAATAGCTCCAAAGCAACGGGTCTAACCCCTTCTGAAGCCACACTGATGTGGTCAGCCTGCACTGAGAACATAAGTGGTGCCTCATCCAGGACACCTCCCCCACATCCTGCCTCCCTCATTCTCCCCACCCACTGACACAGAGCCATACCCTAAGCGAAGTCTTAGGGTGTTCCCCCAGAACAAGAGAACAGGGCTTCTATCATCTCGTGAGGAAGTGAGCTTGCCACTGACTGGGAAAGAAAAGGACCCGTTCATTCAGCCTCTAATTACTGGGCATCTCCCTGTGGACTAGAGTTCCTAACGGGAGTAGAGCATGGTGTCTGCCCTCTGAAACTCACAGCCTCGTTGGCGAGACAGACATACAAACACAATGTCATACTGCTCTCCGGTGCGTGTGGTCATCGTTTTCTTAGGGAGCACAAAAGCGAGAACACAGCCATCTCTGTCTGAGAGAATCAGAGAGTTTGTCAGGGGAGGGACAAGTGAGCTAGGTATTGAAGAATTGGCAGGCGTTCACTAGATGCGTCAGAGTTGGGCACAGCAGAGAGGGCATGGGAAGTGAACTCGCATTTACTGAGCATGCCATGTGCCGGGCACTTCCCATACACTATCTTGTTTAATTTTCATAACAACCCCCTTATAAGGTAGGTATTAACAGATAAGGAAACTGAGGCTGAAGTGTTAAGTGTTTCCCCTAAGAGGTTCTTTTCTTCTTTTTCTTTCTTTTTTTTTTTTTTTTTTGTAGAGACAGAGTCTTACTTTATTGCCCTGGGTAGAGTGCCGTGGCGTCACACTGCTCACAGCAACCTCCAGCTCTTGGGCTTAAGCGATTCTCTTGCCTCAGCCTCCCGAGTAGCTGGGACTACAGGCGCCCGCTATAGCGCCCGGCTATTTTTTTGTTTTGCAATTCGGCCGAGGCCGGGCTTGAACCCGCCACCTTCGGTATATGGGGCCGGCGCCCTACTCGCTGAGCCACAGGAGCCGCCCACGTCTTTTTTTTTTTTTTATTTTGAGTCAGAGCCTCAAGCTGTCACCTTGGATAGAGTGCTGTGGCATCACAGCTCACAGCAACCTCCAATTCCTGGGCTCAAGCGAGTCTCCTGTCTCCGCCTCCCAAGCAGCTGGGACTACAGGCGCTCGCTACAACACCCGGCCATTTTTTGGTTGCAGCCGTCATTGTTGTTTGGCAGGTCTGTGCTGGATTTGAACCCGCCAGCTCAGGTGTACGTGGCTGGCGCCTTAGCCCGTTGAGCCACAGGTGTCGAGCCACCATTAGGTCTTCAGTGTTATAAACTATGGAAGTACAATCAGTGAAATTTGTCCTTTCTTTCTTTTTTTAAATTTCAGAATATTATTGGGATATACATATATGTATTTTTTCTTTTTGAGGCAGAGTCTCAGTATGTCACCATTGGTAGAGTGATGTGGCATCACAGGTCACAGCAACCTCTAACTCTTGGGCTTAAGCAATTCTCCTGCCCTACCTCCCAAGTAGCTGGGACTACAGGAGCCCACCACAACACCTGGGTATTTTTTGTTGGTGGTGGTGCTGTTTACCAGGCCCGGGTCAGATTCGAACCTGCCAGCCTGGGTGTATGTGACAGGTGCTGTAACCACTGAGCTATAGGCACTGAGCCAATATACACATTTTGGTTACATAATATGCTTTTGTACATTTTAAAATATACATATATATATTTTTTAAATAAAGCAGCCACGCTGAGAATGAGCCCTGTGTGGTTGGTGCGCTAAGACACACACTGCCTGCATAACTAGTGAAGTTGATGGCCTGCGCCTCCGCACCACGCCACTCAGTGAGATTCGCTTCTTGGTGGGTTTTAAAAGTGAGAAACTGAGGGATGTCTACATGTGCATGCATGCCACTCTTTCCCCTAAGTCCGGGGACTTCCCCCTAGGCAGAAGAACAAGGAACGAGTCCCCCATGTGTAGCCTAGGGGTTTTGTACATTTTAGGTCGAAGTTATAAGCATGTCCTTCACCCAGAATGTATATGTTGTACAAGTTAGAGGATGCATTAACCCAACCCCTCCGTCCCTATCCCGTTGAGGTTTACTTCTATTAAGAACATAAACGTTAATCATCTAGTTCCAATTAAGTATTGAGTACATGTGGTGCTTGTTTCTCCATTCTTGTGATACTTCTCTTTAGAAGAATGGCATCTAGATCTATCTGGGTTGTTAGAAAAGATGCTAGGTCACCATTTTTAATGGCTGAATAGTACTTCATGGTACACATATACCACATTTTATTAATTTACTTGTGTATTGATGGGCATTTTGTCCTTTCTTTCTTGCTTATTCACTCATACACATACTTAAAGGAGATGAGCTAATCATGGATCTCTAAAAAGGGTTACTAAAAACTTGGGAGAATTTAAAAAATAATCGTACTTTGCTAGTCAAGGACAGTCACAAAATGGCAATGCCACAAAGGGAAGAAACATCTACCGCTAAAGACCACAGGTCCTACCTCTAAATCATCCAGCTAACTTGTAGAGATTGGCTCACGGTAACCTCATATTATTCCCTAAACAACAACTTATATGTATGTCCTATTTATGGTGAGCTACCCACTTTTTTGAGACAGTCTTACTTGGTCACCCTTGTAGAATACCATGGTGTCTTTGCTCACAGCAACCTGCCACAATGCCTGGCTATTTTTTAGACAGGGTCTCCCTCTAGCTCAGGCTGGTCTCGAACCTGTGAGCTCAGGCAATCCACCCATCGCGGCCTACAAAATGCTAGGGTTACAGGAGTGAGCCACCACACCCGGTCTGAGCTATTTGCTTAGAGGAAACAGTCTAGGACACTGAAACCAGTATTCTCCAGACAGCTGTATCTGTCCAGCTGAAGAGTACCTGGCATATAATAGATGCTTAATGAAGGAATAAGGAAAGGAATTAAAAAGGAGGCCCAATGAACACAGTCAAAAGACTTATAATCTGTGGTGATATATAAAAGAACTATTAAATTTAACCCAGATTCTTCTTTTTTTACTGTGATCTTATTTTATCAAGAAAGATTGGCTTGGTGCCAGTAGCACAGTGGTTACGGCGCCAGCCACATATACCAAGGGTGGCAGATTCGAACCCTGTCTGGACCAGCTAAACAAGTGCAACCAAAAAATAGCCAGGCGTTGTGACAGGTGCCTGTAGTTCCAGCTACTTGGGAGGCTAAGGCAAGAGAATTGCTAAAGCCCAAGATTTGGAGGTTGCTGTGAGCTGTGATGCCACAGCACTCTACTGAGGGCAACAAAGTGAGACTGTCTCAACATAAAAAAAAAAACAAACAAAAAAAAGAAAGACTAAAGAAGATGAAGTAGGAGTAGCCAAGACAGCAATACTTTAGTTACTAAGACATTATGAGGAATATATGAATAGTTGGCCAACTGAAGGAAATTCACTGAATTCATTGATGGGTTCGGGCAGAGATTTATCATGTATCTTTTTTTAAGCTATAATAATTCTGAATGAACCAAGAGTTGACATGGTTCATAACAATTATGGAGTAATCTAGTGTGTGCCAAGAACTGAACTGTGTACCTGTGTGATTTGATTCTACTTGGGAATACATAATTTCAGACTTCCTTGGAGCTTACTGACTCCTAATGGAAAAAAAGAGGATATAGGTTCTCCTTCGTTTTTCTCAGGGCATGTTTATTTGAAAAATAAAAACTTTAGTAACTCGTCTTAATATATATTTTTTTCTTTTGGAATTTTTGACCAGGGCTGGGTTTGAACCCACCACTTCCGGCATATGGGGCCGGTGCCCTACTCCTTTGAGCCACAGGCGCCACCCCTAACTTGTCTTAATATTACTAGTAGTATTTACTAATAGTATTAGTAAATAAATATAAATCTACCATGCTTTCTTTCCCCACTATATTTTGTTACTAGGTAGGTCATAAATATTACTACTACTTATTGCACTTTTATTTTTATTATTATTATTTTTTTTGAGACAGAGCCTCAAGCTGTCACCCTGGATAGAGTGCCAGCATCACAGCTCACAGCAACCTCCAATTCCTGGGCTCCAGTGAGTCTCCTGTCTCCGCCTCCCAAGTAGCTGGGACTACAGGCACCCGCCACAACACCCAGCCATTTTTTTGGTTGCAGCCATCATTGTTGTTTGGCGGGCCCAGGCTGGATTCGAACCCACCAGCTCAGGTGTATGTGGCTAGCGCCTTAGTCCGTTGAGCCACAGGCACTGAGCCACTTACTGCACTTTTAATTGAATCTTTCTATTACACTTGCCCTGAGAGAATATAAGAAGAAACAGTTAGGTCTTGGATTTTCATACAACCTGAGAACACAGACATTCTTAAAAAGCTTTGCTCAAGCTAGGTTTCTTTCTTAATACTACCCCCCCATTAGATAGACTATGGAGAAAGCAAAAAATGTACAGTGGCCAGAGCTGAACAACTCAAAAGGGCATCCATGGAAAACACACATATAAAGAATTTACATAATAAGATAATGCAAGCAAGCCCAAGAGTCTGCTCAGAGACTCAGTCCATTATCATACCTCGCTCTGAGGTGTTGTGTTATCCATCAGCATCACATGGATTAGTCTGGGATCTACCGACTTGATTTCACCACTCTATAGCAGGAGCATGATAGCAGAAAATATGAAAAAGGGAGAAAATATAATTAATTATGGTAAGCACTGAGTTCAATGTCCAAACGTATCTTTTAGAAAAGCTAATTTCAAATTCTATATCTCTCTTTTTTCCTTCAGTTTCAAAATTAAGTTAATACTTGCATGTGTGAATCAGAAAGGACACTTTGCCTACTGTTTCTTGCAAATGAAATAATGGACCATAATGCAGTCTGTCTTAAACTTTTATAATGACCCATGTATATACCAAACTATTTAATTGAAGTTACCATTGGGAGGAATAGTATTTGCCTAGGGGAAGGGGCAGCTTTCAATATCTACTTTATAACATAGTAGGCATGTGTACTGTTTGAAATTTTTCTTTTTTTCTTTTTTTTTTTTTTTGTTTGACACGAGGAGCTTCACTTTGCTGCTCTCAGTAGAGTCAAACTCTTGGGCTTAAGTGATCCTCTTGCCTCAGCCTCCCACGTAGCTAGGACTACCTCAGAAGTAGCTGGGATTATAGGTGCCCACCACAACGCCTGGCTATTTTTAGAGACGGGATCTCACTCTTGTGCAGGCTGGTCTGGAACTCAGGCAATCCACCCAACTCAGCCTCCCAAAGTGCTGGGGTTATAGGTCTGAACCACTGTTATTGGCCTCACTTTAACAATCTTTTAAAAACTTAACAAAGACCACATAAAAGCACTTATATATTACTGCTAAGAGTAAATCTAAAATGAATTCAAAACTGTCAGAAACACATATTTGCGGGCACTGCCTGTGGCTCAGTGGGTAGGGCACCGGCCCCATATACCGAGGGTGGCGGGTTCAAACTCAGCCCTGGCCAAACTGCAACAAAAAAAATACCCAGGCGTTGTGGTGGGAACCTGTGTTCCCAGCTACTCAGGAGGCTGAGGCAAGAGAATCGCTTAAGCCCAAGTGCTGGAGGTTGCTGTCAGCAGTGTGATGCCATAGCACTCTACCGAGGGTAATAAAAGTGACACTCTATCTCTACAAAAAAAAAAAAAAAGAAATACATATTTGCTTTCCTCAAAGCACTTATCTACTGTTTTTCCTAGACAACACTCCAGGTATCTGCAGATGCTGTGTTCTTTCTGTTTATTTCATTTAAGACAATTCAGGCACCTGTAGCATCAGCCACATACACTGAGGCTGGTAGGTTTGAGCCCAACCTGGGGCTCTTGACTCAGTCTCCCAAGTAGCTGGGACTACAGGTGCCCACCATAACACCCGGCAATTTTCTGTTGCAGTTGTCATGGCACTCTACTGAGGGCGACATAGAGAGAAATACTCACTTTGTCTACATGATCCTCTCTAAGGGGATAGATGAACCTTAGAAAGAATAACACAAGAATAACACTGTCTCCAAAAAAATAAAAAATAAAAAAGACAATTCATTTTCTTCAGCTCCTACAGGGTAAAGGAGCTGGAATACTCTTAGGAGTACTACAGAAACAAATGCTAACTAACTAGTCTTTTAATTCCTAACTTTTATGAACATGACAAAGTAATAACACCTTACATTTATGTATTGTTTTACAGATTTCAAAACACTTTCAAATATATCATCTCAATACCCAAAACAATGCTGTGAGACCAGGGGGGTTTTACATGATTATCTCTAATTTATAGTCTGAACTGTGAGGTTAAGAAAGTTGAAAAGCCTTTCACAGGGTCACACGATCACTTAGTGATAGAGCCAGGAATGGAATCCTCTTCTTACATGTAAGAAATACTCACTTTATCTACATGATCCTCTCTAAGGGGATAGATGAACCTTAGAAAGAATAACACAGGGTCTTACCTCAGTTACAGACACCTCCATAAGACGGGTGATGGAGTCTTGATGGCTTACTACACCATAGAGCCACCCTTCTTCTCCCTCTGGCTGGTATACTTTGACCCTGTGACCTTGAACACTGTAAGGACCTGAAATGGAGACATCAGTCAGTATTGAATATTTCTGGCTAACAATATTTCATAATTGTTCTTAAAAGCAGAAGGAAAATTATTTCATGAGATACAGTATCTGACACTTTTAGTCCTTTGTAAGATATGAAAAAATGAGCAATTCCAGATTTACCACACTTAGCTATTTCAAAACAAAATATAAATGGTTTTTCCCAGTGATCTTTGTAAATAAATTCATTTATTTGGAGATTCCTTAGGATTTCCCAGTCCCTAAAGCCTACTTTTTCTTAATCTTCTAATTCTGGAAGTAATATAGAAAAGGAAAGGAAAGTTACACATCAAAAACCACAGGTAGTAAATATAGTCAAATACCTGACATATGCATGAAAAAAGTAGGCGGCAACTAAGTTGAATGTGCTATTATTATTAAATGACCATATGCATGATATATGACCATTTACATTCTGCTATCTGACTTCAGTTAACAGTGGGTAGAGAGCTCAATCTATGAGGTTTCCAGCCTCTGCACTAATAATAGTCTGAACAAATATAGCACCTGTCTTCCTAGGAACATAGAGTTTCAAAGATATTACTTTATCAGCAGGTAATTTTATACTGTAATTTCAACTGGCCCTGCAAGGACAGTTTCTCTCTAACACATATCATTGTACATTTGAGACTATAGAGCTAAATCATTACTAATTTTAGATTATCCTCTTTCAGAGCTATAATTAAGCTTCCCTAATTTTTCTATACATACTTATATAAATTCCCACCTCTTATTCTGTCCATTCAATTTTCTTCTCTGCTACCAGTTTTTCTTCATGTTGTATGCCCTATCTTTCCTTGATTATTAAACAGCACTTATTTTGATACACTCTTTCCCAAATAGGTCAGCTTTCCTACCTTTACTTATTTAGATTTTGACAAAAGAGAACCAAGGACAGTATTTCACTAAGAATAATGATTATCCTGAGGCTCAGAAAGGAAAGAGAATAGATGTGTGACATGAAGGAAAGGATAAATGAAGCAGTTATCTACCATTCGGGTAGAACCTTGGGCAATGCTTGTATTTGAACTTGAAAGCTAATAATTTTTTTTTTCATTCTTAAAAATGACATACAGTTGTGGCTCGGAGACTGTGGGTCAACGAGCTAAGGTGCCAGCCACGTACACCTGAGCTGGCGGGTTCAAATCCAGCCTGGGCCCGCCAATCAACAATGACGGCTGCAACCAAAAAATGGCCGGGTGTTTTGGCAGGCGCCTGTAGTCCCAGCTACTTGGGAGGCGGAGGCAAGAGACTCACTTGAGCCCAGGAGTTGGAGGTTGCTATGAGCTGTGATGCCATAGCACTCTATCCAGGGTGACAGCTTGAGGCTCTGTCTCAAAAAAACAAAAAACATACTGTTGGCTTGGCACTCATAGCACAGTGGCTATAGCGGCAGCCACATATACCAAGGAAGCCAGGTTTGAACCCAGCCCAGGCCAGCTAAACAATAATGACAACTGCAACAAAAAATAGCTGGGCATTATAGTGGGCACCTGTAGTCCCAGCTACCTGGGAGATTGAGGCAAGAGAATCGCTTAAGCCCAAGAGTTTGAGGTTGCTGTGAGCTGTGATGCCATAGTGCTCTACCAAGGGCGACATAGTGAGACTCTGTCTCAAAAAATAAATAAATAAAATAACATACTATTAATGTGAATGAGTCTGTGTTTGAGGTTGCTGTGAGCTGTGATGCCATAGCACTCTACCAAGGGCGACATAGTGAGACTCTGTCTCAAAAAATAAATAAATAAAATAACATACTGTTAATGTGAATGAGTCTGTGGATGTAATGTTTTAAGAATATGCTTTGCACTCTGAGTTGTTACTCGTTTTTTTTTTTTTTTGTAGATGAGTTGTTATTTGTGTTAATAGTCTTTTAGTTCTTGAGAGACTTGCAGATGGTGAGTTCAACAAAAGCAAAGATTTTCTAGTTCAAAGATACAGCCATATCCCATGTGCTTAACATTATTTCTAGTATATGGTTAAGTCTTTAATAAATATTTAAGATTAAAAAAAATAAATATTTAGGATATATAAAAAATAAAATAACGATAGCATAATACAATAAGACTATGTATTATGAAATATAGAATGAAGAGAAAGTAAGGGCTTAAATGAGATACTATTATTCCCTCAGTCTAGTCTACAGATCTAGCTAATCTTGCCTCTATCCACAATAAGAAGAGAAGTACAAATGTTTAAAGTTACATGGTGTCCCATCCTATCACTCAACATCGATCATTCACCTTATTCAAAGTTTCGAGACAGAAGACTACCTGTTCTTACCTCGGCTAAATATCTCTTGTAGCTTTTGATCACTGATCAAAGCATTAACTGTTTCCCTCAATGCGGTGTGCTCCAAAAGAATCTGGTTTTGGCTCTCTGTTCCCATCTGATAGAGATAAAAGAACAAAACAACAATATTAATTTTTTTTTTTTGAGACAGAGCCTCAAGCTGTCACCCTGGGTACAGTGCCGTGGCATCACAGCTCACAGCAACCTCCAACTCCGGGGTTCAAGCGATTCTCCTGCCTCCACCTCCCAAATAGCTGGGATTACAGGCGCTCACCACAATGCCCGGCTATTCTCTGGTTGTAGCCATCATTGTTGTTTGGTGGGCCTGGGCTGGATTCGAACTCACTAGCTCAGGTGTATGTGGCTGCTGCCTTAGCTGCGTGAGCCACAGGCGCTGAGCCAACAACTGAATATTAAAATGAATAGTATTAACACCTAACAAGATTAGGAAAATCATACCTCAAGGATATCTGTATTATGATTTGCCTTATTGGCTTGGTGCCCATAGCTCAAGTGGCTAAGGCGCTGGCCACATACACCAGAGCTGGCAGGTTTGAATCCATCCTAGGCCTGCCAAACAGCAATGACAACTTCAACCAAAAAATAGCTGGGCATTGTGGCAGGTGCCTGTAGTCCCAGCTACTAGGGAGGCTGAGGCAAGAGAATCACTTAAGCCCAGGAGTTGGAGGTTACTGTGAGCTGTGATGCCACAGCACTCTACCCAGAGTGACAGCTTAAGGCTCTGTCTTAAAAAAAAAAAAAAAAAAAAAAAATTTCCATATCTAGGTTGGATATGGTGGCTCACACCTGCAATCCTGGCACTGTGAGAAGTTGAGGCAGGTGGATTGCCTGAGCTTACAGGTTCGAGACCAGCCTGAGGCAGAGCGAGACTCTATCTCTAAAAATAGTCGAGGGGTGTGGCAGGTGCCTGTAGTCCTAGCTACTTGGGAGGGTGAGGCAATAGAATTGCTTGAGTCCAAGAGTTTGAGGTTGCTGTGAGCTAATATGCCATGGCACTCTACTAAGGGTGACAAAAATAAAATTTCCATGTAAATCTTTTTGCTTGTCCAACATTTACTGAGTGCCATCTTGTATAAGTACTAGGATTATAAAGATGAATAAAAGGTTGCTGAGAGGGAGTGAGGCCTAACGATAGAAGAAGACTTACCAACAGAAAAATCTTTATTTTCTTATTTTTGAGACAGGGTCTTGTCCTGTCACTTAGGCTAGACTATAGTGGTGTCATCACAGCTCACTACAACCTCATTCTCTTACATTCAAGCTACCCCTTCCCTTCCCCTCTCAAGTAACTGGGACTACAAGTGTACACCATGCCTTTGGGAGTGGGAGATGCAAGGAAGAGGAAAGAAGCCTCACCCACCAAATGTGCTTTGCTTCTCTCTCTCTCTTTTTTTATTTTTTATTTTTGAGACACAGTCTCACTCTGGTACCCAGGCTAGAGTGTATCATGTCAGCCTAGCTTACAGCAACCTCAAACTCTCTGGGTATAAGCAATCCTTCTGCCTCATCCTCCTGAGTGGTTGGGACTATAGACACCCACCACAATACCCAGCTAATTTTTTCTATTTTTTTGGTAGAGACAGGGTCTTACTTTTGCTCAGACTGGTCTCAAACTCCTGAGCTCAAGTGATCCTTCCATCTCAGTGCCCTAGAGTGCCAGGATTATAGGCATGAGCCATGATACTTGGCCACCAAATGCACTTTTCAAGGGGGCACAGAAATTTTAAAAGGCACAAGGAATTTATTGAAGTAATAAAAGAAATGCTAAAAGGGGTAACACTCATATTACACAGGTAAATTGATAAAGAAATTATCAAGGAGAGAAAAAGTATGCTCAGAGCTAGAGCAAGTGTTAAGTACCTGGAACAGATGCAATCCATTAGCATCTGACAAGAACCGAAGCTCTCGATCCAGAAGATATTCCACTGGAACCACAGAACCCAAACCCAGTTTATCTACCAGGGGAGTGAAAGTCTGTGAAATACAATGATAAGAAATTGATTAAAGCTTACAAGTTAAAATAAATAATAATTCAATTGAATCTCTAACTTCAGAGAAAGTATCCATTAGTATTACATCTTTCATCCCAGTAAAAACACACAAACTAAAATACAAGTTCTTGGAAACACTCTTAACCTAGTATTGCCCCTCAAATAACCATAGGAAGCAAAGTAGTGTAGAAAGTCAGCACAATACTACCATTGGCTAAAAAGGACAGAGGAATGAGAAATTCTCATTTTCCCTAGGGATCTGATTCACCTTCTGTCAGATTTCAAGGTGGCTAAATCACAGTAAATTCCCAGAATAAAGGTTATACTGCTATGATCTCTCGAATTCCTGAAATCTTGTGAAATTTATAGTCACTCCTATAAATACACATGGATAAATTCATATTACTATTTCCTAAATAACCTATAAAAGATATGCAGAGACCTCATATCCATTTATGAAAGAGCCTTTTCTAAAAGTTCAACCTTGGGTGGCACCTGTGGCTCAAAGGAATAGGGCGCCAGCCCCAAATACTGGAGGTTGTAGGTTCAAACCCAGCCCTGGCCAAAAATAAATAAATAAAAGTTCAACCAGAGGCCGGGTGTGGTGGCTCATCCCTGTAATCCCAGGCAGGTGGATTGCCTGAGCTCACATGTTCAAGACCAGCCTGAGCCAGACAAGACTTCATCTCTAAAAACAACCAGGTGTTGTGGCGGGCACCTATAGCCCAGCTACTTGGGAGGCTGAGGCAATAGAATAACTTAAGCCCAGGAGTTTGAGGTTGCTGTGAGTCTAACGCCACAATACTCTATTGAGGGTGACAAAGTGAGACTCTGTCTTAAAAAAAAAAAAAAAAAATACTAGTCATAAATAATGTCAAGAAAAAAATAAAATGATTGAGAGAGGATACCCAGGAAAAGTAGGTTCTGAAAGAACAAAAGACTTCTCATAAGAGCCCCAAGGACACTCCTATAAAGTCTTCCCCATGGTGACTCAGCTCTTAGGCATTTATAGAAACTTAACTTCCTGGGACTCTGAAATTGACACTTGCTTTTGCTTCTGAAAAGTCCACGCTTTTGTAAAAGCCTGCGCCCATCCTCTCCTGCTCAATTCAAACTGACCAAAGAGATAAAAGAGAAAGAACAGAACCAGTTGGGGAATTCAGCCATTTTTGTGAATCCACCTTCGCTCCACTAGCTGAAATAAAGTCCTTCCTCTTAAAAAAAAAAATTCAACCAGAAAATGGCTTGAAAAACAAAACAAAACAAAGAAAACCAAACCTAACCAAAACAAACAAAAGTTCAGTAAGTGATAAATATATACAACTCTAATAGGTAAAAATTATTATCATTATTATTTTTTTGAGGCAGAGCCTCAAGCTGTCACCCTAGATAGAGTGCTATGGCATCCCAGCTCACAGCAACCTCCAATTCCTGGGCTCAAGCGAGTCTCCTGCCTCCGCCTCCCAAGTAGCTGGGACTACAGGTGCCCGCCACAGCGCCCGGCTATTTTTTTGGTTGCAGCCATCATTGTTTGTCGGGCCCGGGCTGGATTCAAACCCGCCAGCTCAGGTGTACGTGGCTGGCGCCTTAGCCCGGTGAGCCACAGGCGCTGAGCCCAGCTTTTTGTTTTTGAGACAGAGTCTCAAACTGTTGCCCACTTCAATGCCTGGCTAATTTTTCTATTTTTAGTAGAGACAGGGTTTCACTCTTGCTCATGCTACTCTGGCAATCCTGAGCTTAAACAATCCTCCTGCCCCAGCCTCCCAGAGTGCTAGAATTATAGGCATGAGCCACCAGGTGCCCAGCCAAAAAGTTACCATTTATGCCTATACTTTGCTAAAAGAACAGAAACTAATGGATAATCATATAATTAAATCTTTTAACACTATTGTCTCTGCTCGGCGCCTGTAGCTCAAAGGGCTAAGGCGCCAGCCATGTACACCTGAGCTGGTGGGTTCGAATCCAGCCCAGGCCCGCCAAACAACAATGACGGCTGCAACCAAAAAAAAAAAATGGCGCCTGTAGTCCCAGCTACTTGGGAGGCAGAGGCAAACGACTTGCTTGAGCCCAGGAAATGTAGGTTGCTGTGAGCTGTGATGCCACAGCACTCTATCCAGGGTGACAGCTTGAGCTGTCTCCAAAAAAAAAGAAAATAAATAAATAAAATAAAATAACATTATTGTCTCACTTCATAAAACAAAATTTGATAATTAAAAAAACTAAGGATTGGGCACTGCTTGTGGCTCAGTGGGTGGGGTGCCAGCCCCATATACAGAGGGTGGCAGGTTCCAACCCGGCCCCCGCCAAACTGCAACAAAAAAATAGCCGGGCATTGTGGGGGGCGCCTGTAGTCCCAGCTACTCGGGAGGCTGAGACGAGAAAATCGCCTAAGCCCAGGAGTTGAAGGTTGCTGTGAGCTGTGACGCTACAGCACTGTACTGAGGGTGATAAAGTGAGACTCTGTAAAAAAAAAAATAATAATAATAAAAAAATAAGGATTACAAACATTTCAAAATCCTGCTATGAGAAAAGAAAGACTAAAGTTAAAAATATTCTTTAGTATCAAATATTACCTAATATAAAAAGTTTTGGAAAGCATAAGAGAAAAGCTCTGTCCTAATTTTTACTTTAGTAACTTCGGAATAAACGTGTGTTAAGGACAAAGCATGTAGATTTGGGGGAATCCTAAGGAGTTCGGCTATTAGGTAAATACCATAGTTAGACCACAGAAGCAAAGTTCAAATATGTTCCTATACAATACAAGTTTCTTACCAGGGCTGGCCACTGTGCAATTGAGACTCGAGTGCCCTGAAGAAGGACTGGGTCTTTCCGGGGTGCCCATACAAGTGATCCTTCCAACAAAAGCACAATAACTTCTTCAGCATGGACTTTAACCCAGGAGTGTTGCTTCCAGTTACAGCCATCAAATTCCACAAAGATCTGAAAAAAAGATATAAAAAGCAGTTAAAAGTCACATTTCAGGCTCGGCGCCTGTGGCTCAACAGGGTAAGGCGCCAGCCACGTACACCTGAGCTGGCGGGTTCGAATCCAGCCCAGGCCCGCCAAACAACAAGGACGGCTGCAACCAAAAAAAATGGCCAGGCATTGTGGCCGGCGCCTGTGGTCCCAGCTACTTGGGAGGTTGAGGCAAGAGACTCACTTCAGCCCAGGAATGGGAAGTTGCTGTGAGCTGTGATGCCACAGCCCTCTATCCAGGGTGACAGCTTGAGGCTCTGTCTCAAAAAAAAAAAAAAAAAAAGTCACATTTCAAAAAATCCATACTAAAACATACAGACACGAACTTTCTATTTTGTGCAACTAACTAGAAATAATTCTAATAATCTGTGTTTAAGCCTCTTTAATGAACGTCAATAAAAACTAATCTTACTTCAGAACCAGATACTGGTCTCAGCTCTACTCTGAAAAGTGGCAACAGAGGTAAGGAGGCGTGAAGTATCCACAGTCATTTGGTAATTTTTAATCCTGACCCTATAGAAATTTGCAATTCTTAGTTTCCAATTTATACCTACACATACTATCTGGAGGATAACTACATACAAGTTCGTGTACAATTTAAACTAGTGTTTATGGCCACCTTGTATAAGCAATTGTGATAGATTCAGGAATTCAGAAAGGAATCTGGCATACTTTTTTTTTTATTGAGATTCTGTCTCAAAAAAAAAAAGAAAGAAAAAAGAAAAAAAAAAGAGAAGCAAAGTTTTTCAAACCAATTGGCTCTGTTAATTTCTCCCATGAAACTTCCTAAGGCAATGCTGAGTGATACAGGACAATATCACAATCCCACAGATGTGACTCCCAACAGGCAACTGTGGAGTTACAAAGAGGATCTGCAGATGTATATACTATTTAACATTACTTTTCAGGCGGGCCGTGATGGTTCATGCCTGTAATCCTAGCATTCTGGGAGGCTGAGGCAAGTAGATAGCTTGAGCTCATGGGTTTGAGATCTGCCTGGGCAAGAGTGAGGCCCGTCTCTAAAAATAGCTGGGTGTTGTGGTGGAAGCCTTAGTCCCAGCTACTCAGGAGGCTGAAGCAAGAGAATAATTTGAGCCCAAGAGTTTGAGGTTGCCGTGAGCTATGATGCCACAGCAATCTATGGGGCGGGGCGGGGGGGGGGGGGGTTGACAAAGTGATACTCAGTCTCCCAAAAAAAAAGAAAAAAGAAAAAAGAAAAAGATGGGTCAGCTCTCGTAGCACAGTGGGTCACAGTGTCAGCCACATACACCTGGCTGGCAGGTTCGAATCCAGCCTGGGCCTGCCAAACAACAATGACAGCTGCAACCAAAAAATGGCTGGGTGTTGTGGCGGGCGCCTGTAGTCCCAGCTTCTTGAGAGGCGGAGGCAGGAGACTTGCTTGAGCCCAGGAATTGGAGGTTGCTGTGAGCTGTGATGTCATAGCACTCTACCCAGGGTGACAGCTTGAGCCTCTGCATAAAAAAAAAAAAAAAAATTAAATAAATAAATAAATGAATAAAATAAATAACATATTTGATTAAATCAGATGCGAGCAATCTGAGCAATACAGGTTGTCACATAATGAAATAATCATCACTTTGAATTCTGACTCTCCTATAATTAATAACATTATTTACTTATTCATTCACTCAACAAAAGTAGGCACAATGCCTCTTTTTGTGTGTGTGTGGTGATCCTCTACTTTCTTGCTTTGCAGTTAACTTACACAGTTTGATTAATCTGCTTACTGTCAGTTTATCTCATAGACACAATTATTATTATCCTCAGAGGATAGACAGAAAGTTTTCCCTCCACTACCAGGGAACACATGTATTTTTCTTTTTCTTTCTTTTTTTTCTTTTTTTGAGATAGAGTCTCACTAAGTTGCCCTCCACAGAGTGCAGTAGCATCACAGCTCACAGCGACCTCCAACTCTTGACCTCAAGCGATTCTCTTGCCTCAGCTTCCCAAGTAGCTGGGACTACAGGCTCCCACCACAATGTCCGGTGACTTTTGGGTCGTAGTTGTCATTGTTTGACAGGCCCAGGCTGGGTTCGAACCTGCCAGCCGTGGTGTATGTGGCTGGTGCCCTAGCCACTGAGCCTCATGTATTTTTCTATTACTGGTCTTTGTGTGTGTGTGTGTGAGTGCTGTGAGCTGTGAGGCCACAGCACTCACACACACACTCTATGTCGCCCTTGGTTGCGCAGCAACCTCAAACTCCTGGGCTTAAGCAATTCTCTTGCCTCAGCCTCTCCAGTAGCTGGGACTACAAGTGCCCACCATAATGCCTGGCTATTTTTTTGTTGTAGTTGTCATTATTGTAGGCCTGGGACAGGTTCGAACCTGCCAGTCCTGGTACATGTGGCGGTGCCCTAGTCACTGAGCTATGGGTGCCGATTCGGATATGGCACATCTTATTTTTTATTTAATTTAATTTAATTTATTTTTAGACAGAGTCTCAATACGTCACCCTGGGTAGAGTGCTGAGATGTCACAGCTCACAGCAACCTCCAA
>CAUYON010148039.1:0-12843 GCA_963573935.1 Arctocebus calabarensis | reverse complement strand
TGCTTGGGCAGGTAATATGTTTTAAGATCTTCTTTTCTATGATTAATATCACACAGCAACAACAAGTGGGATTCTGGTCATGTTGAGTTATACCTTATATCCAGGGGAAATGGAGGTATACTACTGAGAATTACTCATGAGGGGGAGACAGCAGAATACTTCAAGAAGCCTATCCTGCAGGGTCTCAGTTCTCCTTACTTTTGGTCTGCTGATGCTATTCTTTTTTTTTTTGAGACTGAGCCTCAAGCTGTCGCCCTGGGTAGAGTGTCGTGGCATTACAGCTCACAGCAACCTCCAATTCCTAGGCTCAAGCGAGTCTCTTGCCTCTGCCTCCCAAGTAGCTGGGACCACAGGCGCCAGCCACAATGCACGGCCATTTTTTGGTTGTAGCCGTCATTGTTGTTTGGCGGGCCCAGGCTGGATTCGAACCCACCAGCTCAGGTGTACATGGCTGGCGTCTTAGCCCGTTGAGCCACAGGCGCCGAGCCCTGATGCTATTCTCATACTAAAATCTTTGTAAAATCTAATTCCAGAGAAAGAATCATGATGAGGGAAGTTAGCTTCAGGAAGGTACAATTTCAATGTTACATCTTAGAAGTCAGCATATTACCTGGTTGCTTCTGCCGGGGTTTTGGCAAATTTGTCACACATGTATGTGGGCACATGAGGATATTGCAAGGATGTAGAGACCCCTCCAGAAAGAGCTGTTTCGTCTGCGATATATGGATCCCTCCTAGTGGAGTTTTTGGCAGTGTATTGGCAGGCACCAAAGCAAGACAATAAACCCCCACTTGATGAATGCTATCGATTGCCTAGGAAAATACAAAGAGAAATATTCAGCAAAATTACTTTTACTATACTTGACATACTCCTGACATAATACAATTTTTTTTTTTTTTGTAGTTTTTTGGCTGGGGCTGGGTTTGAACCCACCACCTCCAGTGTTTGGGGTCAGCACCCCACTCCTTTAGCCATAGGCGCTGCCCCTAATCCACTTTTTTACAATAAGATTTTTCTATGTCTTTAGGTAGATCATTAAGATTACATAGCTGTAAAGATGTAATCATTCAGCTAGGTGTGGTGGCTCACTTGGGAGTCTGAGGAAGGACGATCTCTTGAAAAAAAAATACATATTTTTTTTGGTTGTAGTTGTCATTGTTGTTTGGCAGGCCCGGGCTGGATTTAGCCGCTTGAGCTACAGGAGCTGAGCCAATCTCTTGAAATTTAAAGTTAGCCTAGGTAACCCAGTAAGACCTCATCTCAAAAAAAGCCCCAGAAAGTTAAAAATCTAAATGAGCAGAGGTGGATACTGATTTGCAAGCCTCAATATATTCTCACTTAAATGACAATAATCAAAAACCTGTAAATTTGTTTTGGTGTTTTAATCTTTTAACTATCCCATATATGCCATAATATTTTTATTATGAACATAACAGCAGCTCTCTAAATGGGCCCCACTTAAGTGATTCACCACGTTACTCTGCTTCCCCTCTGCAAAGTATCTGACCCACAGCACACTGAGCACAGAAGACTACAGGCTACTCTCTACACAACTTATGACAAGTGTTCTTGCTATTATGTTCACACAGTTTAATTAAATATTACATCAACTGGTAAGATATAAATGCGCAAAGGCAGAAAGAGTTACACTTTTTTTTTTTTTCTGAGACAGAGTCTTACTTTATCGCCCTGGATAGAGTGCCATGGTGTCATCATAGCTCAGAGCAACCTCAAACTCCTGGGCTCACGTGATCCTTCTGCCTTAGCCTTCAGAGTAGCTGGGATTATAGGTACTTGCCACAATACCTAGTTTTTCTAATTTTAATAAAAATGGGGGCTCGCTCTTGCTCAAGCTGGTCTCAAACTACTGAGATCAGACAATCTTCCTGCCTCGGCCTCCCAGAGTGGTAGGATTATAGGAGTGAGCCACTGTGCCCAGCCAAGAGTTATGCTTTAGAAAGACAGTAAATATGAGCTCCTAAAAAACTACTATTGATATAGGTGTGGGCAAGAGAATCCTAAAAGTAAGGATTATCTATTCTAGTTTTCAAATACTTGCATTCTAGTTCTAACTTAAAATAAAACTAGAAACCAAAGATTAATGCATTTGGATATAGTTTATGGAAGTAAAGTTGATCTGGAACTCAAATCAGTTTACCCATAGTCACATTTCTCTACATCAAATTAATACACATTTATTTGTTTTGTATTAAAATTTAATACTTGAAGAATTTCTCATTTTTACGACTTTTTGTTTCAACCACCTTTTAATGCTGACCAACTACTAACACCAATTAGGAAGGTTCTATTGTATTATCCACGTGTCTTACTGACTAGGAGATACAACCAGAGAAGGACAATGAACTGTCACAAAGGTCAGTTCTAAAGACAGGCCAGGCAGGAGTATAGGGGCAGGATTATAGCTCACTGCAACCTTGAACTCCTAGGCTCAAGCAATCCTTCTGCCTCAGCCTCCCAAGTAGCTGAGGATATAGGTGCAAGCCACTATACTCAGATAATTTTTAAATTTTTTTTGCTTTAGATTATTTTATCAGAATTCTTCAGATAAAAGAAGATAGTTGTACAAGATAAAGTGAAAGCTATCTATCTAACTGTCACATAAGTGCCCCAAAATTTCTGGGTGAGTTTTCTCTCCAATATAACTACAGCTGCTCATACAGGTTAATACAGGAAGAAGTTCCTAGAATCTGCTCAACACCAGCTAGAGGATAACCTTTGTGACAGCAAAATCCTGAAATTTCATAAAAGGAACACATATTAAAACCACGTAGGCAACTGGCAGTAAAAATAAGAAAGTGTACACATTGGAGGGCACCAGATAATATGGAGGGGAGGCAACAAGTGGATCAGGTAGTTTCAAAGATCTTCAGAGAAAAGCTCAGAGACTCTAGTCCAACCAGGTCATTATTATCAAATTTTTAATTTTTTGTAGAGACAGGGACTTGCTATGTTGCCCAGGCTGGTCTCAAACTCCTGGCCTCAAGTGATCCTCCTGCCTTGGCTTCCTTAAGGCATGAGCCAGGATTAAAGGCATGAGCCACCATACCCAGACTAATTTTATTATTTTTTTTTCAGACAGAGTTTCATTTTGTTGCCCTTAGTAGAGTGCCGTGACATCATAGCTCACAGCAACCTCAAACTCTTGGGCTCAAGTGATTCTCTTGCCTCAGCCTCCCAAAGTAGCTGGGACTACAGGTGCCTCCTACAACACCTGGCTATTTTTAGAGATGGGATCTCGCTCTGGCTCAGGTTGGTCTTGAACCTGTGAGCTTGAGACCACCTCAGCCAACCAAGTGCTGGGATTACAGGCGTGAGCCACACGACGCTCAGCCCATGCCCAGCCTATTAAAACAATTTTAAAAAGCAAAGAATAAGCTCCGCGCTTGTGGCTCAAGGGGCTAAAACGCCAGTCATATACTGAGCTGGTGGGTTCGAATCCAGCCTTGGCCCACCAAACAACGATGGCTGCCACCAAAAAATAGCTGAACGTTGTGGCGGGCGCCTGTAGTTCCAGCTACTTGGGAGGTGGAGGCAGGACACTTGCTTGAGTCCAGGAGTTAGAGGTTGCTGTGAGCTATGATGGCACCACACTCTACCCAGGGTGACAGCTTGATGCTCTGTCTCAAAAAAAAAAAAAAAAAAAAAAAGGTAAGTAATAAACATGAAAATGGTATTCCTTATATCATCGTACTAACCAATCCAGATGATTAGAAATGGAATGTCTGGCAGAGTTCCTAAGTTTCTGTTTTTTAGAATACACAGAAAGTTAACAAATGTACTACATGTAACCTGGATTTCCCACTGATAAGTCATCTACTAACTGCATTTCCTTAGAAGGTGCTGAGTTAGGTAATATTGTACACAAATCCGGAATTAACAAACCTCTGGCCTCTAACCTACTAGAACATATGGTATCCTCACTACTGTTGACCCAAATGCCCCATATTGAGAAGTTGAAGAGATAGGAAAATAACAGCCTCTTATTTTATGCCCAAATAGATCTCAAAAGACTTTCACAAGAATTTGAATTAGTAAGTTGGCCCAGAATTTAATTTCTATAGTTGCTTTCCAGAGAAAAGTAACATTATCTTGGGAAATTTCAGGTATTCTCATTTTTCTATAATAAGAAAGAAATTGTGCAATTCACCAAAGCCTCTATAATTATGCTCCAGAGTTCATTCTGAAGAAATAGACAGGTTTTTGTTTGCTTGGAAATATGAATAGTGTTAAAAATACTTTCTTTGCTTGTCTGCCCCTTAGCCAGCTTTCAGTAATTAGCCCAGTTGTATCTCCTTCACAGTCTTTTCTGTCTAGTCTATCTCTAGTAGGTTTTCTTTCCTCTGATTTTCTACTACACCTAACCTAGAATCACAGACTCTGAGGATACAAAAAAAAAATTCAGGCGCCGTCCAAGAGGATACAAATTTTAAAAGTCATTTAGCCCTACCACTCACCTCACATTTGCATGGTTTCTACAACATTACTATTAACCAGCAGTTAAATCCAAATGCCCCAAGTAGAGAAGTTACAGGCATTGCAGACATTTTCAGTAACATATAAGTTGTTATGGCAAGGACAGTCCATCCTCTTTTTTTTTTTTGGACCATCCATTTAGCCAACAAATATATTCTGAGTCTGCAATGATGTGTACTAACATAGCTATAGGATCATGCCCTGAACAAAAGAGACAAAGAAATCTTGGCCTTCATGGGGCCTATTAATATAGTGGTATAGGAAACAATTAAGACAGGCAAACATGATTATATGGTGATAATGCTAAGTAGAAAAATAAAGAAGACTGAAGGGATATTCAGACGAGCACACTTCTCCATTTCCTTATTGGAGATTAGGTTTATAATTATTAGGCTTAATTATTTTAAAGGGGCCTTGCAAAGTTGCCCACGTTGGAATACAGTGGTTATTCACAGGTGTAATCACACTCACTGCAGCCTTGAACTCCTGGGTTCAAGCAATCCTCCTGTCTCAGCCTCCCAAGTAGCTGGGAATGTAGGTATGTGCCACCATGCCCAGCTTATTATTTTCAACCTCAACAATAATCACCATTATTATTCACTGAATGCAGTTATGATAGACTTCAATTAATTACATCATTTACTCCTTCCAATAGCTCTATAAAATAATTTTATCCCTACTTTACAGGTTAGGAAATAAACTCAGTGAGGTTAAATAACTTGACTAAGGGGACATCTCTGGAAAGAAGTGGAACTGGGATTCCAAGTCTATGATTCTAAATGAAGACTAGGCTCTTTTTATCACTCTACCCTGCTCTTCTAGAAACACTTTTCTGTTACTGAGCTCAAATCATTCTCCTTCCCTACTCATTTATCTCACCTGGCATCTTCTCTAATTCCACAAGTAAAAGCTCCTCCAAAGTAAGGATAACAAATATATTAGATTTTTCATGTTGTAGGCACTATTTGTGGCACATAGTAAAACCATAAATACCTGCTGACAAGTGGATTAATTACTGTCAAACATGTGTTACGTGGACAGTGAAAACTTTCTTGAGTAGCAAATGTTCAGGCATAAAAGAATTTGCTTAGCCAAGTCAATTTTGTGGGTTTTGGCAAAATGAACAGAAAAATATGTCATACCATGTGGTCCACATGAGAAATGGTATTATTGGATTCTGTTAACAGTACCCAGAATATGTGAGCAAGGACTGGCAAGGAGAAAATAATGTAGTTTACTGGCCCATCAAAGAAAATGCTTAAGCACTGGTTGCTGTCCCCTCTGACCAGACACAGCCCACGGCGTGCTCACCTGCAGCACACGGCTCATCCACTGGAAGCTGTCTTCCTCAGAAGCATCCGGTCTTTGTTCCGCAACCACCACAATGCGCTCATCATAAAATACAGACACAGAAAACACAGCAATTCTAAGAGAGACAGATTAAACACATCAGAATTTCCTTCACAACCAGTCCTATTTGCTTTGCTTAAATTGGAATTACAAAGAAGAGACATCCCCACCACACCACCCAGAAATAAGTAGTTTAGAAAAGAAAATGTCACAATCATTACCATCAAAATGAAGATTCATTCATTCAAGAAACATGTATTAAGCATGACTGCCATGAATGTAAGGGACATAGTGGTAAGTAAGACAAAGTTCCTGTCTTGGTGGCGCTTACGTGTTAGAGACAGAAAAGACAATGGTTTAATAATGTCATGTTGCAATATACAAAGGGCGGGGAGTGGTTTGTGGGTGGTCTATTACTGAAGGCAGGGTGGCTGGGGGCGCCTCCCTGAGGAGTGGACATTAGAGCAGAGACCTGAATGAGGTGAGCACGCGAGCCACGCGAAGATCTGGAGGAAGAGGTTTCCGGGCAGAAGGAACGGAAAGCGAAAAGGTTCGGAGGTAGGGACGAGCTTGGCAGGTTTGAGGAACAGCAAGAAGGCCAGTGTGCCTGGAGCAAAGTGGTGAAGCAGAGAGCGGGAGGGAAAGGTCAGACCCAGGTAAGGGCGGATCGCGGAGGACCTGGGAGGCCAAGGGAGGAAGATGAAGTTGGTTCTGAGTGAGGTCTCCGCTCAAATGTCCTCTTACTAGTGAGGCACTCCCAGACCACCTGATTAGAAACTAGCAAGGCACTCCCACCCGCCTGGTGATTTTCCTCCATAGCACTTATTATTATCTCCTGTTATCTTTTTCCCTGTTTATGTGGTTACTGTCTGTTTCCTACAGTGAGAATGTCAGCTTCCCAAGGGCAGAACCTCTGCCCATTTCGTTCACTGCCACATAGCTGGCACCCAGTATCTGTTGTATGACAGAATGGGAAGCCACTGGAGAGCTGAGTATGCCAGCCCACCTGCCCAACTCCCCCCTTCTTCCTTCTGCACATATTTACGGAATACCTACGAGGTACCGGGCACTGTGCCGAGTGCTGGGGATAGGACTGTGACCAAAGACAGGTCTAGTGCCCCATGAAGTTTGTATCGTACAGGAAGCCACATCATTGCAAAAAACACTCATCTCAGAAACTGGTTCTTTTTTTGTTTCATTAATTTTTCTTCTTAAAAATCTAAAGGGATACCAAGGTTGCTTTACCAGAGATACATCCAGGATTGTAAACTATTAAACAGAAAATCACCTACTCAGTATGTGGCAGTATCTTTTCTTACATTAATTAGCCAAGAATAAAAGATATTTAATTGACTTTGTCTATGGAATTTAAAATGAGCACTTATGTGCTATGTCAATCTCCACATGAAAATATTGTATTAGTTTAGTTAGAAATGGGTAAGCGAAATAATTCTTAGCTATAAACTCCTACAGAGTAACAGCCATCTCAGTCTGAATGACAACACTCTGTACTGAAGAAATGCAGGAAGCCCAATGTTTAACAATCCTTCTCAGGGCTTAAAATACAACAAATAGTAGTAATTAAAATCTAAATAGAGTTATGTCCTAATTTTCTTTATTACAGCCAAAGAAACATACATTGTGAGATATATATTTGAAGTCAGGCTTCTGCTATGCTTAAACGAAAAAAAACCTAATCGCTACTTGGAAAGAGAATCCACAGAGTATAATTTAAACAACTCTGTGCAGATCTATTTATATTTCACTAGCAGTACTAACACTTAACTTTGTACTACTCACCTTCCTCTATAAACAGTCTTTATTGACTCAACAGCCAATCCAGTAGCAACAATGTCATCAGCATTATGTCTTCGTCCACTAACCATCAGTAATCCATCCATTTTTCCAACTACGAACACCAAACTACCCTGAAAAGTAACCATGATTTACCTTGATTTTCATGATTTAAAGAATAAAACAGATATATTTTACTTTCTGCCTTGAAATAAATCTCATTTTAAAAAGTGGGTTTTTTTTTTTTTTTTTTAAGACAGTCTCCCTCTGTTGCCCTGGGTAGAGTGCCATGGCATCATAGCTTACAGCAACCTCAAACTCTTGGGCTCAAGCAATTGTCTTGCCTCAGTTTTGCTATTTTTAGTCGGGTCTCGCTCTTGCTTAGGCTGTCTGAGCTCAAGAAATCCACAGTGGCTTCCCACAGTGCTAGGATTACAGAAGTAAGCTACACACCCAGCCTCGATGCTATATTTTATGGATCCTAGGGAAAATGTTTCACAATTTTTTTTTTTTTTTTTGTAGAGACAGGGTTTTACTTTATTGCCCTCGGTAGAGTGCCGTGGCGTCACACAGCTCACAGCAACCTCCACCTCCTGAGCTTAGGCAATTCTCTTGCGTCAGCCTCCCGAGTAGCTGAGACTACAGGTGCCTGCCACAACGCCTGGCTATTTTTCTGTTTTGCAGTTCGGCTGAGGAGGGTTTGAACCCACCACCTTCGGTATATGGGGCCGGCACTCTACTGGATGAGCCACAGGTGTCGCCCTCACACTTTTCTTTTTTAAGAGACAGAGTCTCACTTTGTCACCCTCGGTAGAGTGCTGTGATTTCACAGCTCACAGCAACCTCCAGTTCTTGGGTTTAGGTGATTCTCTTCAGCCTCCCAATTAGCTAGGACCACAGGTTCCCGCCACAATGCCTGGCTATTTTTTTGTTGCACTTTGGCCCAGGCTGGGTTTGAACCCGCCACCCTTGGTATATGGGGCTGGTGCTCTACTCACTGAGCCATAGGCACTGCCTGAAAATGTTTCACACTTTGATATCTCTGAAATTGGTGGAGAAATCAGTAGCATTTTTTTTTTTTTTTTGAGACAGAGCCTCAAGCTGTCACCCTGGATAGAGTGCTGTGATATCACAGCTCACAGCAACCTCCAATTCCTGGGCTTAAGCGAGTCTCTTGCCTCTGCCTCCCAAGTAGCTGGGACTACAGGCGCCCGCCACAACGCCCGGCTATTTTTTTTTTTCGTTGCAGCCGTCTTTGTTTGGTGGGCCCAGGCTGGATTCGAACCCGCCAGCTCAGGTGTACGTGGCTGGTGCCTTAGCCTGTTGAGCCATAGGCGCCGAGCCAGAATCTTTTTTTTTTTTTTTAAATTTCAGATTAATATGAGGGTACGGACAATTACGTTACACTTTCGATTTGTTAGGCAGAGTCCAAGTTGTGGTTGTGCAATCAGCATTTTGTAGCCAATGGGGTCTTATAGTATAGAAGGGAATTTGTTCATAGTTATTTTAGGGATGAATTTTGTAAGAAAGCAACTAGGATTTCACATAGTTTATTTGTAGAGAAAAAAATGTTAATTCATTTACTACTAGAATTAGGAAGAGATTAAAACAGTTTTAATGTAAGAATGACTGTTTCAGGTTCTTAAGATGCTGTTCCATCTGGCAAGATTAGAAATATGCTAACAAAGAAAAGTGTAAGGAATATTGTAGGAGCCTCTTTTTGCAGTAAGATAAAGAGGAGCAGGAAACTCTACTATAAAAGCCTCCAAGCATCATAGTATAAATAATCTTCCCAGATCCATTTGCTGAAAATTAACTTTTCTTATTCATTGCATAATTCCTCAATTTCTTGGAGCATTTACATATATTCAATTATCTAATAGTTATCTCCACATATATTCAATTATCTTTTTTTTTTTGAGACAGAGCCTCAAGCTGTCACCCTGGATAGAGTGCTGTGGCATCACAGCACACAGCAACCTCCAATTCCTGGGCCCAAGTGATTCTCCTGCCTCTGCCTCCCAAGTAGCTGGGACTACACGTGCCCGCCACAATGCCCGGCCATTTTTTGGTTGCAGCCACCATTGTTGTTTGGCGGGCCAGGCTGGATTTGAACCCACCAGCTCAGGTGTATGTGGCAGGTGCCTTAGCCCGCTGAGCCACAGGCGCCGAGCCACAGATATTCTATTATCTAATAGCTGTCTCCACATGAACGTCACGCACTGATTTGTTGAGTACAGTGTAGGATCATACACTGACTGGGCTGTGGATAAGACCCAGCTTATCCCTATATCCTCAAGAAGCTACTGGTCCATCACACATTATAGAAAGAAGCAGCCATTTCCAACACAGCCTGAAAAGCTATGGTGCTGGGAGGAGAATGAAGACAGTCATTGCCAGTCTCCCTACATCTGTTTCTGTATTTGTTTCACAATAACAGAATTTTTAGCAGGGTTTAGCTGACTGAAATAAAGACTGCATTTCAGCTTCCCTTGCAGCTAGGTGCTGCTGTGGGACTAGTTCAGACCAATGAGATATATGCAGAAGTGCTGCACAGATTCAGGAATCTTCCTTATTAGAGAAGAGAACTGCAGTTTTTCCTGTTTCCTGGCAGATTTGAGTACTAAAGTTCCACCTTGGACTTCAAGAGTGAAGTAGTATGCTAAAAGGAGAGAGGTCTTTGAAAATTTCCTAGTGCTGAGTGAAGATGTCAAGACAGTAGGTGCAGATGATATTTCTAGGACAGTGAGCTGCCTAGACCTATGTCCTTGTTGTAGCCCTCATAAATGATAAGGAAGAAATAAATAAAATCAGATCTTCACTAAAATGACTTAAGCTGTTAAGAGAAAAAGAAAGAGAGGGCAGGACTAATCAGAGACGGATGGAAGAATGTGGGCTTACCTAAAAAAAATTACTATTACTTACAAAATAAATCCCACTTCCCATTAAGTCATGCAAAGTCCTTTGTGACCTGGGTCTTTGCTGTCCTCATGAGCTCATCAAGTTCACTGTGAACTCTTTTAGAATAGGCTTTTCATGTCCTGATTATCTCTGTAAACTCAGTGCCTATAAATTCTATGTGCTGAGTAACAAATCGTTTTCATTCGAAAATTTACTATTACACATAGCATAGTACCAATAATTTGTACAAAAGTGCTTTGAACGCTATGTATTATGGGTTGCCCTTGCTACCAAAGGAAACTTTTTCCAGCACTCTTTTAATTTATTGCAACATGTTAATGAAATAAAAGAAGGAGATTAAGAATAAGTGAAAACAGTTTTGAAAATAAAAATAATGTCTCAGTTGAAAGGTGTCTAATGAACTTAGGTAATGGAAACAATAAACGTTAACTCATTTTATGACATCTTTACAAGAACTGCTCTAAATATAAGTTAAGAGGCCCTGTAACATTCTTGGACTAATCAGAATTTCTTCTTTCTTGTGAATTAAAGTCCAAATATTTGGATCAGATGTACCAAAATCATCATGAAAGCATCACTTACTGGCCCTACAAACCCCAGCAGTCCTGACCGGATGAATGGCACCTCCCCAACAGGAGAGCCTGCAGAATTCACTGGAATCACCTAGAAGAGAAAAGAAAGAAAGTGGAAAAACTGATTTTTCTTAGAAAGTGTTTTTTAATTTTTAGAGGTCTTATTAAAAAGAATTACAACAGTAATATACGGTCATTAAAAAAACCAACATTATGTAAATAGTGAACCCCGTAATTCTGTCCTCTATAGTGATAATGGCATTGATAATTTAATCAAGACGGATGGAAGAATATGGGCTTACCTTTGGACTTTTAAAAAACACATAAATTAATATATTAAGAGTTTTTCTTGTTTTGTTTTGTTTTTTGAGACTGAGCCTCAACCTATCACCCTGGATAGAGTGCGGTGGCATCACAGCTCACAGCAACCTCCAATTCCTGGGCTCAAGTGAGTCTCCTGCCTCTGCCTCCCAAGTGGCTCGGACTACAGGCGTCTGCCACAACGCCCGGCCATTTTTTGGTTGCAACCGTCATTGTTGTTTGGCGGGCCGGGGCTGGATTCGAACCCGCCAGCTCAGGTGTACGTGGCTGGCGCCTTAGCCTGTTGAGCCACAGGTGCCGAGCCAAGTTTTTCTTGTTTTTTTTTGAGACAGAGACTCAAGCTGTCGCCCTGGGTAGAGAGCTGTGGCATCACCACTCACAGCAACCTCCAACTCCTGGCCTCGAGTGATTCTCCTGCCTCCGCCTCCAAGTAGCTAGGACTACAGGCACCCGCCACAATGCCAGACTATTTTTGGTTGCAGCTGTCATTGTTGTTTGGCAGGCCCGGGCTAGATTCAAACCCTCTAGCTCAGGTGTATGTGATTGGCGCCTTAGCCACTTGAGCCACAGCCTATATTAAGATTTTTTATAAGAGATTATATTATATAACTGTTTTGCAACTTACTTTTTCACATAATATACTTTGTATACTCTTCCAAGTAAGTAAGAAGAGATCTAGCCCACTCTGTAAAATAGCTTTGTAATGTACTGTTTCAGGAGAACAGGACAGTACAGTTCCTGAAGTCAGTTCCAGTTCTGGATCTGCTTACTAGTTATGTGGACTTGGGGCATGTTTCTGGACTTTTTTGAGCTTCAGTTATTTTCAGCAATAAAGCAGAGTTCTCTCAATGCCTCTCACAGTCTTCAAGTAAGACTAAGGAATGCAAACGTAAGCATGGTGCCTGGCCCAGAGTCAGTACTCAGGAAATGGCAGCTATTAGGATGTAACCAGTCTTTTATTACTGCTGGGTAGGTCATTCTAATTTTTCACTATTATAAATGATGCTTTCACAAATACTGCTACATATATTAATATTTTTGCATATTTGTACAAAAGGCATGAATCTTTTCAATTTTAACAAGTTGGCCTACAAATCTGTTGTATCAATTTATACTCCGCTACCACCATATCAGAATGTCTGATTTTTTCCATATCCTGGCTAATATTTCTGTTGTCCATTTTTCCAAACTTTGCCAATCTGGTACAAAAAAAAAGATGTCCATTATTGCTTTATTTTTATTTTTATTTTTTGAGACAGAGCCTCAAGCTGTCACCCTGGATAGAGTGCTGTGGCATCACAGCTCACAGCAACCTCCAATTCCTGGGCTCGAGCGAGTCTCTTGCCTCCACCTCCCAAGTAGCTGGGACCGCCGGCACCCGCCACAACCC